>JXSR01S008755.1:23974-39596 GCA_000969725.1 Ophiothrix spiculata
CTCATTTTATTTTATATTTCGGTAGTTTTATAATGCCCTAAAACATTGACCCAAAATCACTAAAATACATGGTGGTGGGGGAGTCGGATGTTGATATACACGTGAAAAATATTGTTTTATTAAACGTAACCCATATCTGTTAATTTTATCGCAAAATGCATCGATTTCGATATCGAATATGAATGTAAGCAACTCAGATATAGCGGTGAAATTCGGTGGAAGAAATAGCTCTTCTTGAGTTTTAAAATGGCTAAAATCCATGAGCTTCCGGGGGCTCCGCCCCCTGTTCCCCCGCCAGGGGTCCTAAGGCGGGCCCCTGGACCCCACCCGTTACGTGCTCGGTCGCGCAAGCACTCCCTCGATTTGGCTTTGAAGTGAATTCCACGCCCCCCGTTCACAAAATCCTGGATCCGCCACTGTGACCATATCCCATAGTAGTAGGTATATTATCGCAGCTTGTACTGGGCATGGTAAATATAGCTGTTTACAAACTAATATTAAAGACCTGAATGAAATTATACAGTGTCAGAAGTCTTAAAAGGTCAAAGGTCATTTCTAGATAAGATCCTTTCTCAGTATCCCCCAAAAATCAAAACTCAACCTGTGGCTGCCTCCCGCAGTTCTAGGTGATTTATAATTGGCTTCTGGGGAGTCAACTGCTGGTGATGTCTTGAAGCGTACCCTACAAGAAAATATTTTGTATGAATTCTTGAGCTTGAACATGCAGTTCTGTGTTTTTGCTAAAGAATTTATAGAAAGAGAAAGGAGAACTGGTCCTCACTGCCATGTTTCATTTATTTACTTATAACATTTGGCGGAAATCCAAGCTAATCCCAATAGTGCATATGCATTAACTAATTTCACTGCGGAATAAAATTTTCACCATCCGTCCTATTACACCGGAAAGCCTGAACCCCTTTGAGCGGCTCACAGAGACCTAACTTTATGATAGCATACGATAATTGTAGTGCGCCAGGGTTGTTCTCTTTGCTAATAAAAATGATGGCACTAAATAGCTTCATGTTTCAACTGCTTGCTGGCGAATTTTCGAACAATTTGGGCTTGTATAGTTTTTATTTTAGAGCTATTTAAGCTTATTTAAAAAATGCGTCAAGGTAGAAATTCCAGCATATTGTGCACTTTTGTGGCTTGCCAGAGTGAAAGAGTTAAGGGGGGAAAGCACGTTACTCAATTTTACGTTTTTGCAAGTTTATTTTGTACCATAACTTTTTAATTAAGTGCTTAAAGTTAATAAAACTATACATTACCAGAAAGGAATTTTCACAAGGATCATGATGTTGATTTTTAACCAAAAATCACAGTTTTTGAGAAAATCACAAAAACAAATTTAAAAAAAAATGACTTCGGAATCGGAATTTTAATTTAAAACACACACTCAGATGTTGCGTCATTTTTATTTTTTAGGATTTTGGCCAATTTTTTTATTTTCTTGCCAAATAAGGTCAACAATTCACTTTTCCCATTTTTAGTCATTTTTTCAAAATCCTCAAAAATAAAAATGACACAACATCTGAATGGGTGTTTGAAATCAAAATTCCCATTCAGAAGTATTTTTTAATGTTATTTTCAGCTTGTTTGGAAGCCCAAAATGCCCAGAAAATGTGTTTTTTGTGATTTTCTCAAAAACTGTGATTTTTGGTCAAAAATCAACATCACCATCATGTTCCTTGTGTTAAATCCCTTTCTGGAAATGTGTACTTTTATTAACTTTAAGTACTTTGTTAAAAAGTTATGGTGCAAAATAAACGAAAAAATTGATTAACGTGCTGTCCCCCCTTAAATTCAAGGGACACCTCCATAGTGTGAAAGATCAGAGTATTGGAAAGAATTGTCAATTTTAGGTGCAGGAGGAAACCAAAGAGCTTGGAGAAAACTTGTCACTTACGCAGCAGAGTATATGCAGTGGGGTTATTCAGTAATTGCGTAAATCTTCATTTGAGGCGTAGACAACATATGTATTTTATTTCATGCCCAAACTGTGTCTGCATTTCAAGCAGCATGTATTGTAACTTGCTTTGCTTGCTCTGAGTTAAATACACCAATCTGTGTGCCATGTACACTGTAAAGTGCTTCAAGTACAATATCTCGTCCTCCATGAGTGACAATTCAAGATGGCCACCATCCAATTAATCGACGGTATACGCTGGTCTCCTATGTCTTCTCCAAAACAAGACGAAGGTAATTGTTAATCAATCTAAGCACTGATTGCATTTTTTTGAGCATCATTCACATAACGTGCGCACGATTGCGCGAATTTCTTGCAATGCATAGTTTAACACAGTGCATCATGCTGAAGTCGCACGTGTAAACATCCCTTTAGTCAAACTCTTCACCAAAGCCTTCCATACGGATGGACAATCACTGTGTAGTTAGATAGGATAAGTGAGCAGCCAAGGTGTGTAATTCTACTGGTCAAAATATTGACTACATATGATCAGCGGTTACCTGTGATACTGGGCAGTCTGAGCTTGAGTGAAGAGCCGACATCAAGGGTACCAGCGTATAGACAGTGATCAAATTAAAATGGCAGTAAGAACTGATTTCCCTTTCAATACCTTGGTTTTTATGCGTGGTCATCAATCGTACCTGGATATCATCAGTATGTCCCCGCAGGATTTGCTTGCACCGTCCATCTGGGAGCGTCCACACTCTTAGAGTACTGTAAAAAAAAATAATATGCGTATCTTCATCTCAAACCAACAGTAAATGCGATCCCTTGTCACTTTTACTAGCTTTTTCAAATATTTGCAAAGACCACATTTTATGATTAAAATGTCTCCTAAATAATGGACTTCAAGAAGTCAACTTTATGGTCTGTCAAAGGTTTCACTGAGTAAAAGGTGAAACTGAGATAAACATGTTCAAAGATCAGAAAGATCTGTTGTTGGTCCTAAATTTATTTCATATTTCTGATCAGTTTATTGTTTGAAACTTAAAAAAGAATTTTGGCAAATTGCGACCTTTCCATGTATTTTAATTTATAACACAAAACACAAATATTTCTGCATTTATGCCTGGTAGGAGGAAACCCGGGGACAGAGATGTACCATGTTCAAGGGCTTTTTGCAAAATAAAGACCCATACTGTTCAAAATTTTCATAAAAATAGGGGATTTTTACCATTATTTTGCACCATATTACACATGCCTTTGCATAATATTTAAAATGTGACCAATGTTTAAGGATTCAGGAGGCAAAAAAGGGAATCCATGTTACAAGATTTTTTGTTTAAAAAAAACCTAATCCTGTATAGCGGCACATGTAAGTAAAGCTTTAAATAAGTACTCTCAACCCTTCCGGGACAAAATCTGAACACCATTAGTAGCCCAAAATTCACAACTTTAAAGATGTGTATTCCGTTCACTTTCACTCACAAAATCAAATTGGAGATTTTGATACCACATGGAAGCGCATGTTTTTCTCATAACCCCTGTAAATTTTTACAGAAAAACAAAACAAAAAACAAAAAGTGCTGAATTAATGGAATATTTTGTTAACAAAAATAAAAACCCTATAGGCTTCTATGGCTGTTTCTCTGACACATTTTTGCCTCTAGCATTAATTTTGCTCAAAGTATACAAATGAAACTTTACGATTGCTTTATATAGGTGATGACCGGGCTTCATTCAAATATGGAAAAAGAGTATGTTAATTTTTTCAGCAGATTGGAATACTATTATACCTTTATATCCTGAATTCCAGATGTGGCTTGCCATGAATGTGCGACTTACAACAGGGTTATAAATTTGTTGATATTCCGGGAATCCAATCTTGCAATGATTTTCTTCCAGAGACTCAGGCGGCATAGGACACGATAAATAGCATCCACTAGATTAAGGGACGAGGGATTTCTAAAACGCAAATTTAGGGTACGATTTACGTGTATTTCTATTGGGTCACGTGACTCACATATTGAAGAAAATAATTACAAAGATCATTTTTTTACCTTTCATCAAAAAATTACAAAAGTGTTCTTCTAGTAATCAACATAATTATGTTATTCTAAATCCGCTGGGGTTCACGCGTTAACCCCACTTTTTATATATATGTTATCATATTTTTTTACCAATTACAAAAATAATTTTAGTGATCATCCCGGAAGTTGTATTTTTCCACGAATCCCAAGGGCTTTACGCCAGAGGCAGCAAGCCCGTAGCCAGGGGGGTGCGGTGGGGGCGTCGCACCCCCCCAAATTTGACAATGTACAAAAAAGGTCCACAAATATTCCCTAAATACCCACCAAAAGAGGACATAAAGCACCAAAACATGTAAATGGAAGGTCGTTTTTTTACTAAAATACTAAACAAAATACTTGAAAAACTATTGAAAACCTTTTTTTTTTTGCTTGTCACTTTGTCAAAACCACTAAAATTAGTTTTGGGTCGACCAAAACGAACATTTGTCCTCCAAAAGGTCCACTTTTTGAAAATCCGCACCCCCCTTGAAAAAATCCTGGCTACGGGCCTGAGAGGCAGTATAGGACATGACGCAACTGGGGGATCGGCATGATACCGTACGACAAGAGCCGGCAACCAGTATAGTTGCCACGACCACCCTCCTCTGCAGAGACTTGCAAGATTTCAACTAGAGTATCATTAAATTCTTTGGTGAAATTTCAAATGTCACACATGTTACGAATTTATATCCCTGTGCAAAGCGACAGAAATCTGAGTTTCACAACCTCCTCTCCCTCAGCTCAGTGACAAGTTTCTAAGCTTACAACATTAAAGATGCCTTTGCTCCCTGAATACTGTTTAAGTCTGTGCCAAAATTACTTTGACAAAATTGATCAAGTGACCACGAATTGCAGGTTACCAATCGTGTTTGTAAACAATAGGCCATGCACTCTGGATATTTATATACATTGTTCAAAGTATTGTGAAGTAGCCAACGTAAGTAACTGAACTGACTAACATTTATACATACTGATCTGAACTAGCACTGATAATAGTTGTACCATCAAAGCATAAACAATCGACACTAGCTGTATGACCATGTAGAGCGTTCCGTAGTCTGGCTGTCCTGGTTTCTAACACTCTCACCACACTGTCTGCACAGCCTGTAATAATCAAGTTATTCTGTTAAAAAAGAAAGTAAAAAAAATCACTGAATTACTATGCAGCGTCTGTACTAAAAAGTAGAGCTGGAAATCATGCAGGGTCAAAAGTTTAACTCTAGTCCAAGATTCCAGTCTCACAAAGAACTCCATAGCTAAATCAGAAAGAATACAATTAGATTTTCTTCAAACGTTTTAAAAGACAAAAAACAAAAACAAACAAACAAACAAATACCAATGAACACTCGAGAATCGAAAGACTCTCCAACAAGCACTTACTATAGCCTTGAGTGCACTGACAAAGATAGGTTTCATGCAAATTCTTATAAAATTCACAAGTCCTTTTTTAAAAAGTTTGGTTCCCAGGACCCCCATTTCGATCAAATTCCACAATTAAAAAAAAAAGAAAAGCCTAAAGTGGATTCTTAAATTTTATGTCAGTTTCTGTCATTTTTCTTGACAAGTAACATGTCATGGTGAGACAGTATTTTTAAGTGCGCAAATCAAATGCTTATAATAACATTATTAAAATGTTTAAAAATCAATGGAGCATTACCATTTTACAAGCACACATGATCAATTTTTTGAGCTGTCCCTATACTTTGTGTGGTAAATCATATGAATTTGGGGAAAAATGTCCTTTTAGAAATGTCTGTATCTCAAAAAAAAAAAAAAAAAAAAAAGCATGATGATTATTTTTTTTTTATTTCAGATTCATTATCAGCGCAAATAAATCAACCAAATACTATTTTTTGAAGAAATTTAATAAAGATTTTGTTTCTGTAAAAAAAACCTAAACTTAAGATATCCTAATGAGGGGTGCTCTGGCAAAATGAGAGGAAAGTCGCAAATTTCAAAATTGAGTTTATGGTCTAATTTAATTCTCTATAATCTCAGCTTTTGAATGATATAATAAGTCACACTTTCTTTCCCCAATCTTCATTTAGAGATTGATATCCAAAGCAGTACACTAAATATACTGTGACAAAAATTACCTGCAAATGGCTTTCAAAGATACTGATTACTACAGTATATAATAGCAACATTCAATCAATTAACGCACTTCCCGGCAAAATTGACCTTCAAAACTTAAAGTATAGGTTAACATTTATGCACAAATGCGTTTTATGTCAAAAAAACAAAAATTTGACATTTTTCACACTAAATTTACTCTGAGACAAATAAACCACAGAGATAAGCATCAACACATCAGTGTTTTGTTACGCAGTCATCCAGGTCTATTTCCCTTTTATGATAGTAATTATCAAACCAGGCAGCGATACCACGGATCTGTGTGATAGACATTCATATGGTTGTATGGCTGCACCGTGGGCCACATACGGCAGCTATCAATTAAAAGTTCTAATAGTTAACCCGAATTTGTGCAGTGTTGAGTGATTTTGTGCTTTAATTCATTATTAAACCACCACAACTCCATATAAGCTGTTCAGTTCAAAAATTCAAACATTTTACTAAGTCATAAATACATTAATTTTTGTAAGTTATTAGCCAATTTGTCAAAATTCTATCACTTTTTACAGAAAGTTTACAGAAAAATTATATCTTTGCCAAAAAATAGTACTTATTGTATTTCAATTCATTTTAAATCAGTAAAAAGAGAATGTAAATTGAGATATTCAGTGCATTATTCAAGAATGCACTGATTACACTTTAATGTAAAGACTCCCAAAAAAGTATCGCCTCGTCTCGAAAAAATGGCTCGTGCGCCAATACGGTACTCGCAAACGTAATTTTAAGATATTGTGAACAAGCGCTTGAGTTTCAGCTTTTATTTGACACCCTATTTCTGATAATTGACTGAGAAACACCGAAGTTATGAACATTTAAATCCCTCGAGGTCAATTTTTAAAAGTTGCTAATTTCATTTTTTGCACTGTACAAACCAACAGCGCAGACCTGAGGATCAAGATGAGGTGAGTTTGGTCATTGAAGCTCGTGCTTTTTTTTTCAAACCATATGTCATTGGATTCTTGCCATCATCCATCAAGATATATTTTTTTAATCTTATTAATGATGAGAAACAATATTAAACTTCAGATTCAACTGGTAGGCGTTACAAGCCTTAAAAAAAACATCGCGCATCGTCCTCTGTGTGGTACATGGGCCATGTCTTTAATACCAGTAATTACTACCAATCGAACGTCGTTTCTCTTGTTGTTTCATTATTCATAACAATGAATTAATGAAAAATTAATGAAAAAATCCATATCTTGATCATTGTTGATGGATAATGCTTAGATTCCAATAACCGCGTGTTGCAGTGACTAAAACAAACCTCATTATCATCCTTACTCTTGTGTTACTGGTTTGTACAGTGTGAAAAATGAAATTTGCAACTTTTCAAAATCGACCTCGAGGGTTTTAAAAGTTCGTAACTTCAATATTTCTCAGTCAATTGTCAAAAATAAGGTGTCAAATGAAAGCTGAAATTTCAGCACTTGTACCCAAATTCTTAAAATTACGTTTGCGAGTACCGTATTGGCGCACGAGCCATTTTTTCGAGACGAGGCGATACTTTTTTGGAAGTCTTTACATCTTTCACACCACAAAGGTTCAAATATGGGCACAAAAATGGGTTTGTATACGGTGGCATATCATTAGGTGGGTATGCTAAAAAGGTGGTGTTGTTACATTTTTTCGTGGGTTCTCGAACTTAATTTGATGTAAATTCACTATTTCTTGGCCTATTGACTTGTTTAATGTCTCATTTGAAAGCTTACATTTTCTGCTATTTGTGGCAGTAATTTGGTCTTCATGGGAAACATAATTTAAGAGAGACAATGGTTTGAACTTGGCAGTACAAGGGTGGTGGTGCCTAAGGATGCGGTGCCTAAGGATGCGGTAGATACCCAAATTGAGACAATATCGCCATTTTGGAAGGTTTGACACTGCTTGAACATTCACAAATGGATTCTGTGACCTCAAATACATACAGATAGTCACTAACATGGCTAAAATTTGATATATAATTACAGTAATTGGCAAATTTATCATTTTTAGACCTTCCTCAGATCCCCTCCCCCCTCGATCAGTTTTTTGGGCAGCACCTTCTCATTTTTTGTCCGATTTTGACAAATTTGGTGTCAAAATGTTCAGGGGATCAAGCTGCATCAAATAAGAATTAGGACAGAATGATTTGAAACATCACCATTTTCTCCCCTTGTATAGCCCCCTCTAATTAATTGAAGGTCATCAACACCAAGACCCTAAGGGGTCTGTTTCAAGTTTAATGCATCAAAGTAACTATTAAAGTGTTTAGAATATATCCTGAAAAAATGAACTGTTTACCATTAATCATTCCAATTTATGACTTGCTTTAGTAAAAACAGGCAATTTTGAGAAAAATGCGTTAGAAAATTACAGTTTGCATTGTCGTCTATGGAGTAATTAACCATTAATTAGCTCATTATGCCAAAACAAAAGTGATATTTGGCTAAAAAGTTACTTGAATTGAAAGAGATCAATAATATTAACATCATATGTATCAAACAATTGTTTTTTTTGACCATTTTGACCATGTAACACATTTTTGACCCACCTCATGAAAGCCACCATATACAGGCCCCGCATTCTTTGATTCATAAATGACTATGATCTATGGTACTGAATTCCGTTCAGATCTTTTGAAGATTCATATGCACATGTTATCGCCAACAATTTGACAAAGCGCGCCTCACTTAGACCTCAAGGTTGATAACAAACTGAGGATAAATATTGATTAATTCTTGTTGACTAGACAGGGAAATACCTAATTAGCATCATAATACCGTAGAGGACATTGCTCTCCCTGGATGACTGGGTAACAAAAGACTCATGCCTTGTTTCTTAATACCCTTTAGTAATTCTCGTCCCAGATTTACTTTAGATGCCATTTATTCAAAATGTTGATTTGCGACTTTCCTCGCACTTTTCCAGAGCAGCCCACAAATGTGGTCTATTGGCATTGATCATGTGCACCTCTGAAAATAGCTGGTTATTGTTGGGCCTTTGACAGCTGACTTACCTTCATCTTCAAACATGTGATAGAGTCTGTATGCTGTTCTACTTTATGGAGACACTCCCCTGTAAACACATTCCATATTCGCAATGTTGTATCACTGCTGCCACTGGCAAGTGTGGTACCTAATCAAAGAAAAATAGTTTGTCATGTGAGTGCAACAAAGTCGTATCTGCAATGGCTGCCACTGTATAACAGCCTGATAACAGCGTGCGTTTGTTTCCTGTATTGACTCACCAGGTATACACTGTATGCAGTGCCCCAAGAAGGAGCATTCGCACAGGGGACCAACGGCTTAATGTGACTTCCGAGCCACGGAGCAATTAGAGTAAAGTTTCTTGCCCAAGGAAACAAGGAGACGTAAACCACCGGGCCCAGGGCTCGAACCCACAACCTGTGTATTATATGAGACCCTTTTGCATTAATCTCTTATAAAAAGAACCAGAACAACCAGAACTTAATTTTAGCAATCGTGGTATTCAGCTAACTACATCTAACTGATGAGTAAAATGCAGTGGGTCATGTATGATACAGAGCACAACTTGACAACAAGCAAGTGTTAATGATTAAAACAGTGTACCGCATACGCACTAACATACAACAATTTTGAGGGATTTTTCACCTTCTTGCTACGAGGTGTTAAAATATACAACTAAGGGCTGTTATTGAAAATACAAATAACTTGCACTCACATGACGAAATGACCATTCGAAACTACCTATTTTGGGTCAATTTGATTTCTGGAAGAAAAATATCTTTGCTTGAAATTGCGATTTTGAAAAAAAGAAGGGCTTGAGAACTAAAGAGATTTTAAAATAGTTCTAGTGAACTAAAGTTTGTGCCATGACCTGAATTTAATCGGTTATTTTGTCATTAGGACTAATGGTCATGAACAGTTGGATTGAAATCAGCCTTGGTTGTGACAATGTCAGGTGACAACCCGGGGTGGGGTTGGGGGGAAACAACCCCGGGTGGGGTTGGGAAACAACCCCGGGGTGGGGTTGGGTTGGGTGGGGTTTACTCAGATTTCGGTTGGGTACAGACGCGCGGCCGGAGTTTCGACTACCACCTGTTTTATAAACCTGAGGAAGCAAAAAAATGCTACCCATTTGTAATCTGCACTTTGACTTAAAAACAACTGCTATCTAGACCGTTCTCTACAATTTTACAATGTAAATTGCACTTTAAAAGCTAGCAGTGTTCGAAATAAGGGGGTTTTACATGCACAAATGCATGTAAAATTTGCTCTGTGCATGTGAATTTTTACACTCACCATCACAGTCAATACATGTGACTCTATCCTTATGACCTCTGAGTAGTGGGGCTACCTTATAACGCCCTGTAGCCCAATTTCTATCCAGATGATGCGCTCTCATGTATGTCTGTTTCCATTTGCACGTTTCCACAAGACCTTGTTTCAAGTCTAATCCATTTACATGATCTTGAGTTAAGTCTACACAATTCTTGTCATGATTCAAGTTCCCGTCATTCTGATAGGATTGATTTGACACAATTGCATCAAACGAGAATGTTGGAGACGTATTGGAAATGGTGGTTTGTGTCGGACTGAAGGGGCGCTCTTCTGACAGATCCGATATGGTGCCATAGTGTTGCCAGTTCTTTAATTTACAATGATGCAGCCTGAAAGAATTCAATTTTATGTGTTCTTTGATTTAGCAATTAAAACCATTTAATATTGAAACTGACATGTTATTTATGCTAAAGTCAAAGTCCTGAGCTAGCTCGCAACTTGCAGGTGTTTTGAGAAAGATAATCTTTTGAGCCGAGTTCTAGGCGGGATCACTCGTGAGTCGTAAGAGAGCTCTGAAATTTTGGAAGAGTATATCTACCGATAATCTGGCGGTGCTAGCTCCCGCGATGCCCGCCTGAGTTCGCAGATTTGGACATTTTTACTACTAGGCCGACTACTCTATCTACATTGTATATGTGACTGAAACCATAGACATGAGGTATATAATAACGCCATATACATGCTTGTGTGTCATGTGATTTTGTTTGCTGTGGCGTACCACCTCGACCACAGCTTGGCCAACTACTCATTTTTTTTCTTATGTGATCTAAGCATAACTTTGTATTATAAAATGTTCTTAAATATTATTTGATTTTTCCATGCTTATACCATGTTTACTTCATATACCATGTATAAAACTATGTTGTTTTATGTTCAACTACCATGTTAATTGTTTATATTCACTATTGTATGCAGGGCCTCCTTGGAAATCAGTGTTTATCATTGAAGGGGCTACCCTGCCTAAAGAAAGATTAAATAAATAAATTTAAAGGGGCATTGGACAAGTTCAGCATCATCCCCCAACTTTTCCCCAAACATTTTGAGGGGGGAAGTCCTCTTTTGGTCTATATGCTGCGAGCTCACTTCTGGTGCGGGAGGTCCCGGGTTCGAGTCCAGGCTAGGTCGTATGACAAATTTCGGAATTTATTAAAGGCTGGTATGCTTCGTGATTATTAAAGAAGAGTAAGTGGGTGGGTTACGTTCGGTCCGTTACAATATGTCCAATAAACCAATTTTAAATTTCTGCAAATGAAAGTGATTCTTCAGACCTGAATATTTTGTTTTACCTGTGTTTTTGTATTTATTATTAGTCAATGTTTGTATCAAGGGTTCAACTATATTACGAGTGTGTTCAGTCAGATGGTGTTTTAAGTACTTCCCATAATCCAATTCTAAATTTGAAATCAGTTGCTCAAAACAGTCTACATGTCAGTGAGATCAATTTCCCGTTGACATGTACAGCAATATGCATGATTTAAATCTGGCACAGTACATTTAGTAGTGAAACGATGGATATACTAAAATTACCTTGAGATAGGTCATAGGCCCGTTTCACAGTAATTGCCAACTTTTTGTCAACCTGGGGGTCATTTTTTCAAACTAAGTAACATACTTTGTCATATGTTTACAAATGTGCATAAGAGTGCAAATTTTAAGAAAAATAGAAAGCACACCTTAATCTTTTCCCCTTTATTGATTTTTTCGATCAAGTATGAAAATTTAGCCATTTTTGTAAAAAATGCAAATAGTTTCTTTGGAAATTTATCTCTAGTGCCAAAAGAAATTAGACTTGTTTTCATCATAAATGTCAAATATGTACCTTAAGGCAATTCAAGCTGAAATATGAACATTCTAGCTCAAATTTTGACAATTTTATGACATTTTTTCCTGTTATTTTTGGCCAAAAACAGGTTTTTGACATAAAAAAGTTTTGTTTAAGAAATCAAAATTGTGAAACAGCCGAGTAATTTTTCATGGATTTATTAGTTGTAGTCTGGAAAATATTTGTACCAAATGCCAGCAAATCTCAACCATTTAGTTAGCTGATAATAAGGTTTATGTCCTAAGTGTTGGACTTGACATGTGAACAGAATTTTGACTTAAAATCATATCTTTTTGAATTTATTTAAAACAAAAACAGATTTTAAGGTTTTGAAACGATGCACCACTACAAACTTTCCATATTGAATGCTTTTTTTATATTTATGCTCTTCCAATATTCCCAAACTGTGAAGTTTTATATGGTTGGACGTGACAAATTGTGTTGGACGTGACAAATTGCAAATGTGAACGGGGCAAAATTTTGAAATTTTACAAAATCTGATCGCACCTTAAAGTAAGTTTGTAGTTCCCAAACCCATGCAACAACTAGAAACATACTATAAATTCAATGTCGCAGACCTCTTATTTTTCAAGATATGCAGCACACATGTGTTGGACATGACAAAATGTGTTGGACGTGACTGTTGTGAACGGAAAATGTTTTGTTCATAGATCCGAGCCATTTTGCAATGGTTGTCAAAACTTTAGGTGCAATTTAATAGTAGAGAGATGGTCTTCTTGGAGAGTAAGTATCAAAAACATAGAACTTACTTTATAAAAACAACAGAGCTTCTGCAAAAAGTGTTGGACGTGACAAAATTGTGAATGGAAAATTGCGGACTAGATTTCAATTTGCCATATCTGAATTAATTCTAGCACCAGTCATATAATTTTGTGTGGGCATTATCATGAAGGATTGTCTTTGCAAATGATACCATAAAATGGCACAGATGGATATCCACCATGGGAGTGTCGGTGTATTTGAATAAAATGCTATTCAATGTGAACGGAAAATGTCACGTCAAACACTTTATTTTGACTGCTGAGCACTGCTCCATATAAATTTTTCGAGCACTCAGCTACACTTTATTTTCACATGGTTTTAAAGTGTCACTGCTTGTCTAACAGAACTCAAAAGTAACAATGGACAGACTCAACATAGCAAATATGGCAGCTGAAACCAAAATGACATGTATTATTGGTTGACGCCATATCGGTCAAATTTTGACCATTTCATGTGGGCTGTCTCCTGAAAAACAAGCACAAATAAGTTCATTTAGGTATGGGAGGTAGCAGGCCCGTAGCCAGGATTTTTTCAAGGGGGGTGCGGATTTTCAAAAAGTGGACCTTTTGGAGGAAATTTTTTCGTTTTGGTCGACCCAAAACTAATTTTAGTGATTTTGACAATGTGACAAGCAAAAAAAAAAAAAAAAAAGGTTTTCAGTAGTTTTTCAAGCATTTTGTTTAGTATTTTGGTCAAAACGGCCTTCCAATTACATGTTTTGGTGCTTTAGGTCCTCTTTTGGTGTGTATTTAGGGAATTTTTGTGGACCTTTTTTGTACTTTGTCAAATTTGGGGGGGTGCGACGCCCCCACCGCACCCCCCCTGGCTACGGGCTTGGGAGGTAGGCCTAGTAGAGATGTAAGTAAAAACATATGAGGTGAGTCTGTACCACATTCCTGTAAAAATTTGTATGGGTTTTAAGTGAAAACTCATACAGTTGGCAATTAAGTACTGTGAAACTGGCCCATACTATACAAGCTCTATGAATATGTAAACAAAACTCTGGTCGTTTAAAGTTTTCACACCCATTATACAGTTTGATTTAGTGTGAAATTTAACATCTTTCCCATACACAGCAGTAGTCATTTGACCTCCCTGAACATTCCATTGGTTCATTCATGCTCACTGCTGTTACTATGTATTGTGGGAAGGTCTTAAATCAACCTCTGGGGATCAGCTATGCTATGTGTACCACAAGGTGCCATTGTTGGCCCTTACACGCCAGGTTTTACTGCACCATGCCATGTTAAATCCCCAGTATTGATCATAATAATCATTAGCCTACCAATAGGTTAAATTTGGCCCAGTGGCAGATTTAAGAGTCAGCAATGTCAGCAAAAGTATCGCTCACAGAGTTTGTTTTCATAATTTTATAGAGAAACCAGCGTTTTCTCACACCATCAAGGGCCTGTGGAGGACACTGCATGGGCCCCACAGAGCCCCATACAAACAATTGTTTAGCATAGAGAGTAGAAATTTTGCTTATGAAGATGGGGGTCTACGTGAATTTTGGTGCATGGGCTGTAATGGATAATGTATTTCATGTATAAAAGTGGCCTCAAAGTTTCTGAGGTCCAATGAGGGGCCCTTTTCACCAGTGGTGAATTTAAGAATCAGCATGGTCACAACAAATTTCACTCAATTTTCCCCTTGTTTAAACAAAAAATGTCAAAACGCACGAAATTCATGATAATCAATTTGTAGTCAAAATTGACCATTTTTGGGCGCGAATTTCAAGATTTTGAAATTTGATGATTTACCGGGTTTTTTTGCGCGCTTCGCGCGCACAACAGAAAATACAATATTTTCCTCCGACCATTTTTTTTGGTTTTAAAAAGGGCCCCCATCTTAAATTGCTGACAAGGCCCTTTTCCTTAAATCTGCCACTGATTTGGCCCTTAGGCAGTACAAACTGCAAGTATCAATAGTCTCTTATTTCAAATTAAAATGTGTAGGTTCCGATCACATTCTCATCCCCCAGGGCTCAACCGGAAGTAGTATATTTTTTGATGCCAAATGAAAGCCCATATTTTTCTGATTATAGATCAAAAAATTCTTTATAGTTTTGGAGATAATTATTAAAGCATTTCTCTTATATTTACATAACAGCCTCAGGGTTCCATACTTTCTTTTGCCTCTCATAAGTAGCCTTGCTCCAAGGCGTTAGGCTGTGGACACTACTTCCATATCCCTGCCAAAATCTAAGATTAGTGTAGAGCATTATTTTAATAATTCCTACTCCCAATGTTCATGGCACAGCCTGATGGCATACCTCCCTCTGATGTTAGTTTGCTCTGTTTCCATGTTGGAATCAAACTGATTAGAAAACTGTAACCAACACATAACATTTAGATTCAATGGCTCTAGGGGATATCAGGCAGAAGTGATCTCATGCCAAGGTTGGCAAAAAGCGCGATTTTTAAAAAAAAAATCAAAAAAAATCGATTTATTTGATTTAAATCGGATTTTTTTTTATTTAAGTCGATTTTTTTGATTTTCATATCAGAGGTTTGTAGGAGCTACACCCTTCCCCTACCTCAAATTACTCTTAAAATGAGAATATTAAGTCCATCTGATCTTTAAAAATGTATTATCATATAAATAATTGATC
>JXSR01S008757.1:17725-33152 GCA_000969725.1 Ophiothrix spiculata
TGAATTACACAAAAAGATATGCACCAAATGGCGTGATTTGCACTTTGAAATTTCAAAATTGTCTATCTTCTGAGGGGGCACATCCCCCTCAGAAAACCCCCTACATATTGTTTGTCGATTTAAGAAAGTGCCAACTTGATGTATGAATTAGTAGACAAATGTCCCTGGTCAAGATACGTTTGGCAATGTGTCGCATAACTGAGGGAGGAGTGTGAGGAGGACATTGTTCAATTTTGCTGGGGGCGCCAAAATTAAGTTGTGCCCCCCGCGTTGCGAATTCCTGGATACGCCCCTGCATACATCTTTATTAGATTGGTGAAATGTTAGGCCTACTAATCCTACAGGTATAACGCAATAATTTGAAGAGTTGTCTGATATGGAACCCAGAGGACACATTTAGCTATTGAGTTAGAATGAAAAATGTGGGCAAAAGCCTGCATCAAACGGTGTGAACAATATTCTAACCCCACCCGACAACCCATGTTTTGTCTACCGTTGTTTGCGAGTCTCTGGAGTACCAGATTTTGATGGAAAACATGCCCTTTCAACACACCAAATCGCGTGAATTGTGTTTCAATTTCAAATTTTAACTCCTCAGGCTCAGGGGTACACGTAAACCCCTTTAAATACCCCATTAAGGGCCCAAGTCCTGCTCATGGGGACCAGCCGAGGTGTACTCTACTCCTGGAGGTCCCTTTTTAAAAGTTGATGTGGTTGTAAAAGGAGCAAAAAAAAAAAACTTGAATTTTTGATTAAAATGAAAAACTTGCTCCGTTTGTGAGATAAATGGCGTTTTGTATCCAATATTACTATACATTTGTATTGAAATGTACATTTTAAAATTGACCTACTGACCCTACGGTAGGTCACAGTTGGCCGATTTCATTATATATGATGGGTTATGAAATTATAATAATTTAATCAATTTTAGCATTCTTACTATTTTTTGAGGGGGTATCATCCACCCCCTCCTCATTTACCTATATTATCCAACTCACCACATATTTCTCTTGGTGCAAGTGCATTGACTCCATCCCTTTACAGTGGCATTACAGTCGCCAGTTGGTGCACCCAAATTAATAGGGAACATGTCACCTGACCCGTTTTTGATTCTAAGGTGTCATTGAAGATTTTTTTTAAAGTGTTGAGTGTGTTGAAGTCAATGTAAGAAGCTGGGAACCACCAATAAAATAGAAGAAGAATGGTGGCGACTTTTGTAAGATTTTGGCTCAAATTTGTGTTCCAAGAGCACAAATATTTATTGACTACATGTCCCCTTGCGACTTTCCTTGTGTTTTTTAACAGCTTTTTTGAGATTCTGGCCCAAATATATGCCACAAGACCATAAATATTGGCGACTTTTCCTTGTATTATTATTTTTTTCAATATCTCAAAATCGGGACGTCCCGATTTTTGGCCATTTTGAGAGTTGTAAATCGGGACGATCCCGACAAAATCGGGACAGTTGGCAGGTATGGATATAGGGTATGCATGTTATGCAAGTACTTGTATCATTGATTGATTGATTGATAGACAGAAAAAAAAATCCAACCCGTGCCCCAACTTCGAATTCCTACCCCTTGGATTTCTAATGGTGCGCTCTAAAGCTTGTGGGGAATTACCCGTCGACAGTGTTGTTGACGCAACCCGGAAGGAATAAGCAAATATCTCACATGATCACAGTAGTGTTATCATAGCCTAAAGATCGAATTTCATATCGTCAATGGCCAGCAAACGAGAAAATGGTGTTTTCGCATTATAAAGCTGAAAAATATCGCCACAACAGAACTTGATGATTGATACGCTTTATATACTCGCGCATTTTTGAGGTGAAGCTGGTGAAGCAATTTCAAGGCAGGTAACTTACTTGCCATATGATCATGTAGTATAATAGGCCTATGTTGAAGCTCATCAAATGTTTGATATATTGATATAGTGAAACATTTGTAAGGAAGCCGAGTATAATTTGGCCTTATTACATGATGGTAAATGAATTCACATAAGGAATTCGTATACCGGTACTATACAGCAAAATGTTCGAGTATGAATTCATACTCGGTACATTGTTCATACTCTAACTTTACTAAATAGATTTTTAGAGCACCCTATGGAAATCAGAAGCTATCAGAGAACATCTTTAAGGCACTTTCATGTTGAATTGGGGAGCTACAAATTTAGCGATGGAATAGCAAATTCTAGGCAGAAAAAAAAATATTTCATAGCTAAACTCCAAGAGAAAAAATAAACCCTTGGTTCGTAATATTAGGTACAAAGCCGGGGTACAAAGACAGCTGAAATACATTTGTACATTTAATTATTTTCAGAATTCTGCAAAATGGCTGAAGGTGATTCTTCTGCAGGCATATGCTGTTTATGTTTTGGTGAGATATTCCTAATTGTTATATTGTAATAATTGGAGCCTCAATAACACAAAATCTGGACCTCATTAACACAAAACCTGATAGCTAAAAAGTATTTTTTTGGGCCCAAATTATGTTCATATGTTATCTTAAACAGATAACCCCGGGGACCAGTCAAGTATAATGTTGTAAGCAGGCATGACCAAGACAAAGGTGAATTAGAGTTGTGAATCTGGTGACATCATTTACACTCTTAGAAGGCCGGGATCAAATTTTTGATCCTTTTTCGGGATCATTTTATTTTGATCCTTTAAGGATCACTTTTGATCCTTTTGCGGATCAATATATATACAAATGGATCAAATTCACAAGGATCATTTTTGATCCTTTTTTAGGATCATTTTATTTTTATCCTTTTTGATTACAATATCAAAGTTTTGATCCGTATTTCTGGTTTACTTTGATACGGAGAGGATGAGCTCACATTTTGATACCGCGTTTGGATGCAACGTGATGTTTTGTTTCATATTTGAGAACACCCCATTACCGCTACACAGCGGGGAATGTATACTATGGTGTAACATGTATAAATACGTTGATTTCATCACACAGCCCCGTGGTCGAGTGGTTAGAGCCTTGGTCTTGTAATTACCAGCAGGTATGAGTGCGGCGTGGGTTCAAACCCTGCTAGCGTCACTTCAGTGTGATGTTTTTTGCAGGTCTTTTTTATAAGAAATATTTGATCCTTTTTCGGATCAAAATTTTTGATCCTTTTTTTGGGATCACTTTGATCCTTAAAGGATAAGCTCATATTTGATACCTAAAAAGGATCAAAATTGATCCTTTTTGTCTCATATTTGATACTTTCTTTCTAAGAGTGTAGGGTATCAGCCACTTTCAAGAAATAGGGTACTTTTTCAAACCCTAAATGTGAAAATGGTATCAGTAAAATCACCATTTAGTGTTTGAATTGGAGAAAAGAGTATATTTTGGCTTCAGAAAAGTGACCTTTCAGGGTGTGTTTTGAAAAAGTGTGGTCACGCCTGCTTACAATATTATACTTGACTGCCCTTATTAAAATGCTAAACTTGTTACTTGTATGGTGTCCTGTATGCACCACTGTTTGATGGGTTCATTTATTAATTTTTCGAAAAAATGCACTGTTACAATCAATGCATGTCCTTAAGTGTTTAAATTAGTTCTGGAATTAGGTGTTGAACTGTTATATTTGTTTCCATAATTTAATTTCACATTTTACCTCAAAAAATGCTCATTTTAGATCAAAATACACAATTTTAGCCCATATTTTGAAGTTTCATTATTGGTGGCGTTATTCATTTTCTGAAATTAATTATATGCATATTGCATAAATTAAATACTTGTTGTGTGAATTTAATTTGAATAAAATTTGTTTTTGGTCTCTTTTACCTTATCAATGTGGCAAATGTCAAAACCAAGGGTCATAGATTATTGAAACATGGAAATTTGATTTATAGAAATAGCGCCACCAATAATGTGCGTTTAGCATTAAATGGCTATATATTATTAGTGATCAAACAGTGGTGTATGGCTATTGCTGAAGTTATATTAATGTCCTGTCTTGCAATTAAAGCACATTTATGTGAGGATGATCATGTGCATGAAGAGAGAGACGGTTTTATTGTGCATTTCAAAATGCAAACATTTAAAAAATGTCTTAAAAAACATTTTACTGAAATATCTTTTGAAGAGCTGGAGCTGGACTCCTAAATTGTATATCTTTTCCTTTTAATGTTTTTATATGTCTATACTGTGCAATATATATACATTGTATTTGTCTCCGTGAGTTGGAGGTGCCACACTGTTTTGGTGAAAGCGATTTTTTGCTCCTGGCTCCTCCAGGGTAGCTCACTGAGGCAAGATTTTTCCTTATATTTTAAATGTAATCTTATTTTCTCTTTAGTAAATGTTTTTATATATTTTAGTAATTGTGTGATGTTATAGCCGAATGTGTAAATTAATAAATGAATAACCACCTAATATTTAAAACAATGAGGAATCTATTGGCTCCCACAAGCTATCTGACATAAATTAGATGGGAAGTTACACAGCTTATCTAGGTCCCTAACTATCAAAGTACATAGATAGCCTATTGTCTGTTCTAGGAAAAAATCAAACACTAATAATGTACAATGTATTTCATTTCAGTGAGTCTGATCTTCCTTGGGGCCTTCATAGGTTTGCCAGTGACTAGCATTTATTTAGGTGAGCCAAATTTTAAAATGTTATCATATAAAGCCAATATATATTCTGATCAAGCCACACATAACCTATAAAGAATTTTGAGGTTATGAAGCATTGTTTGTAGTCCTTAACCAAGAAGTATAAATTGCCCTTTCCCCTTCATCAGCCGGGGGAAGTAGGGTGCACTCACATATGTGAGCAGGTATGTCCAGGTTCAAAGGTCAAGACCTCCTTTTCAGGCCTTTGAACAACTCATTAGACCCTCATTTTTGTATAATTCAGTAGAGCCCGAAAAATATACAACATTGTTACTCTAGCTACAGAAATTGATCAAAATTTGTGAAAATTTTCCGCTCAGATGGCTATTTTTTGCAGAAACATCTTGCAGAACACTGGCCGACATCCCTAAAAAATCGGTTCAAATTAGGCCTGTTTTTTGCTCAAAATCAGTAAAGTAGATCCCCAGTCCGATTCTTTGCACCGGACATTCCTATCATTTTCAAATTGGAGTGTTCGCCCCAGTTCATCAGAACACACAAACCCAAACAATTAAAAATATACACTATGTGGCTTCTCTTGTGCCTCAAATTTACTTTCTTCCCATTTTTTCCACATAGGAGTTACACATTCTAATGACCACAGTTGCCCAGTTCAACCAAATGCACCACTGTTTCTTATAGTTCTGGGTTCTATAACACTTGCATATGAGGTTGTCAGTGTTCTCCAATCATGTTGTCAAAAAGAGGAGAATTCAACTTCGACCTGTAGTTGTCTTGGATTTTTGGAATGGCTATTAACTCTTGGATTCTTTGGATGGGTTATAACAGGTAAGATGGTTGCCATCAAAAATAAACTGTGCCCATCAGTTTCCCATACCTAAAAGAAAAGTTGCCAGCTGCATATCCAATGATCATCCAATAGGTATCCGCTCCTTCATGGATGGCTATAAGGCATGAACTGTTTTTGTACTCTAACTCTCAAACTAATTGCATAAACTGTATAAAAGTATACATTTTTAGAAGTGGCTTTTTACCCTGAACATATTGGTGATATCTGTTTTTGACCAAAAATGTCGATTTTGGCAAAAATTGCTAAAAAACATATTTCAACTTTGCAATCGAGAAATTTTGAACTTTTTTGCTTTTTGGAATTAAGAAGCAAATGCCTAGGAAGGGTTTCCTCAAATTTTTGATTTTTATATTATTTTTTGAAGAATTGCCAAAAATTGCCATTTTGGTGGCAGCGGTGGGATTTGTTACATTTCTTGACCTATTTTTGGCATTTTTTTAAAACTAAGATAAAAATCAAAAATTTGAGAAAACCCTTAATAGACATTTGTTTCTAAATTCTAAAGAGCAAAAAAGTTCAAAATTTTGTGAATGCAAATTTTAGTTAGGCTTTCAAGAAATTTTGGGTCAAAAAATACAGTTTTTAGCATTTTTTGCCAAAATTGACATTTTTGGTCAAAAACTGATATCATCATCATGTTCAGGAAAAATCTGCTTCTAAAAATGTATATTTTTATATAGTTTATGTAATCAGTTTGAAAGTTAGAGTACAAAAAAGGTTTATGCCATTTGAAGGTATACCCCAACCTTACATCTTGGTTGTGATGAAGATCTTGTAGACCACATCCAACTCGCATCAAGGTCTACATCACAACTCAGCTGAAGAGCGATGGTTTCGCTCACAACGTTGATTGTTCCGAGTACGTAAATTTCTAGTTGTCTACATTTAAATTTATATCTTAATTTATTCATCTAGTTCAATCTTCTGTTATCTCCCACTCCAGGGATCGTGTGGTATGCCAAGGCAGTGCCTAAAAGAACCAGTAATCCACTAAGTCCAGAGTTCTGCGACCAAACCTTATTTGCTTACTTCAGCGCTCAGGTCATCATGTGCTGCGTTCTTCTAGGCTTGCTGGTTCTTACATGCTTATGCAGCTGTTGTTGCGGTGGTTCAGATACATCTAGATCCGAGGACTCTGAAGTCCAAAACATCATAACACCAGCGCGTCCTACCAGGGATTTGTATCCAGGTCGCCCACAGCGTGCTACAATCCAGACTATTGAGTCCAGTCGACTCCAAGCCATTCGTAATGGGCCCAACATCCTCTATGTAATACAGAAAGTAAGAGTTGATGTCTTGCGTGTTGAACAATAGGAATCTTGTTGTGAATCTAACCATAATTGAAAATCAGAATTCTACAGTGGAAACTCGTCCACACAAAATCACTGGGGACAATGATTTTAGTTTGTGTTATCAGGACTTTGTGTTATCTAAATGAATTCACATAAAAAATTCACACTTGGGACTAAACAACCATTTTGTGACATCAGGGTTTTTGAACAGATTTTGTGTTAACGAGGTTCCATTGTATTAGTTACCCCCTGCTTGTTCATGAAATACGGGCAAATATCTAAGGTCTGGTGCCATATTCCATGAGGCCGTCAGGCAAAATGGAATATGGCACCAGACCCTAGATATTTCCCGTATTTTGTAAAAAACAAGCAGGGGGCATCGATTCTATCCTTTAAATGTACATGATTTTTGTGATGTCATTGGTAACCCTACCAGAGAAAACAATAATAGTTATAACATTGAAAACCCAGAGTAACATCTGTGCCATGCACTTGTTTTGATATGCACTATTTGATCTGAGTGTGCACGCTCCTGTTGAGCCTAGTGGTTAAATGCTGCAATACATATGCAATACATTCTTACGCAGCAACTTAAACAAAGCACAAACACAATATCAGTTCAATGAATAACTAGCAGTATTGAGTTTGTGTAAGGCTGCGATCACATAGAAGTATATGTTATACGCTATTTGATGGCTATATGTTATACCGGCACAGCGAGCAATACGTTTTTTTAGAATAGTGCCCTCTTGTGTGACCCGGTAACATCATAATCACATGTTCGATTGAATCTTTGCGTGTGCCCAAGTAAAATCGTGCACCGTATACCCGAATAGTATAGTCTATGTGATCGCAGCCTAAGAGTTCCCGAATATGAGATATATTCAGGGCTTAGTATATTTTTATTTCTGAAAACCATGAATCCAGATTTTGTCTAAAATATGTTTGAACAATGAGATTACAGGAATCATGTACACTAAAGGATAAAACAATGACTCGAAGTCCACGCTTCCCTAACAAAGCAAAAAGAAGCATTGCTTTACAATGATGACTATATTTGATATTTCAAAATTGATTTTGGATACAGAAAATGGTAAGTACTTCCTTTTACCAGGGGTGTGAGTACCAGGTGATTAAAAGAGCTGAAAATAGCTGAAAATGGTGATAAAATGCCAAAAACAGGCTGAAAATGAAAGAAAAAGCTGAAATTATGACTCTTTTGAAGCCATTAAATAAGCTGAAATCAGCTAAAAAGCTGAACTCTCACACCCCTGTTTTACATGGGTAGGGAAGCGTGGACTGAGGTCGTCGTTCTGCGGTTTTTCAATTTAAAAATACGATATCCTAACTGACACAACAGAAGCTTTACAATGAGCTTCCAGAACAGACCGCATAATTGCAGCGCTATTTTGTTTCTGGAAACCCCTACAGAGAGCATACTTTAAATGTGCAGAGCTAGAGAAATCAATAATCAGATCGTACTTGTACTTGTAAAAAATTATTTTTATAAACTTTAAGACTTGCTGAAAGACTTTTTTATGTAATGCTTGCTAATTTTTGTACATATAATGATTAAGCTGCTGTTCAGGTCGATGAGAGGTTACAGCACATGCAGTTAAGGAACCCAGCAGTTTTAAACAATTCTAGACATGTATGATAATCCCATATTAATCATAATTGAGGCATGTGCATTTCAGAGCATATTACTAATCTTACTAATTAGTAACCAAGCCAATGAATACTTTCCACCTGGACAATACAAAACACCATGGTGTTGCACCTTTGAAAGATGGTGGTATTGTTTTCAGCAATCGGAAGCTGAAAGCTCAGATCTTGAACAAACAATTCACTTTTGTTTTTACGAAAGATGAAGATGACGATATGCCTTATCTGTTGCCCCATGCATACATCACCAATTCAACCCTGTGCACTAGCTTTGTTGATAAACACAGATGTGACCGTCCAGATCAAACCAGCCATAAAGTCACTTTCAGCTTTTTACATATTGGCAAAGGCCATGTTTTAAAATGGTTTAAAATGACACCACGATGAACTTAACCTGACATCCATAAGACATAGTCCATCAACGTTTTGTCATCACGTAAAAGATGAAACTGAGATAAACGCATTCAAAAACCAGTAAGCTATACTTTTCTGTTGATGGTCCTTCTAGGATATGGATTTCATTCTTACTTAAATTAAATTTCTCAAAATAAAACTTTGCAGGTGATTGGAAGAATGCATAAATATTGTGAATCTGCAGTGAATCACTTTCACCAAATTACGACCTTTGCATGTATTTTCACCTGTAGCGCAAATTGAAGTTTGCCGACTTTACGGCTGTTAGGAGCTGCAAAGGCACGAATGTGATGCGTTACATCAAAAAATGCACAGGTTGTCTTTTGCGTAAGAACAAAGACAGGTAACAAATCTATCACTTATAGGCACTAATATCATTGTTTACAAATGAAGAATACAAATATTTTGACCAAATCTTAACAAAAACTGTCATCATAAACAACATCACAAGTCGACCAAGTAATACAGATTAACCAAACAATATATATTTTTGGATTACTTTGAGGATAGAGTTGCAGGCACCACTTTATCATGGGAGTGCCAAAACCCACCACCTGCAGTTAGCTTTCTCATAAAGTCATATATTAAATCTGTGGTTCTCTTTTGTCATTTATGAAAATATTATGTTAAATTTTGATGGAAATATGCATATTTTGAATTTCATAAATTTGGTATTATCATTATTGCCTCACATTGTGATATTTGTTACCCTTTTTGTTCTTGTGAAACACAGCAAATATCTTTGGTTGGGTGTTGCATCACTTTTGGCTGCTGCACCAAAACATAGATATCTGTTTGTTTACAATGCCGGGATAATTAAGTACAAATCAACAAAACCAATATATCAACTATCGCATCATTTAAAAACAGTTAAGCAAACCCATAGTAAGGCCAAAAAAAAAATTGTTGTGTTGCCCTCAGCGACCGACCCTATTCAAAAATTTAAAAAAAAAAAAAAATAGGGTCGGGAAAGCACCCAACTTTGCTCAGATTGTGTGTTTTTTGTGAAAATATTTTGAAAATAGTGGAAAATGCACCCAAATTTCATAATTTAGGTGCTTTTTAAAAAAAATATTTTCCGACCGACTGACTCATTTTTTCAGAAATTCCACTTGAGGGCAACACAACAATTTTTTTTCTTGGCCTAATTCTGCTGCGTTCTTACCTCAACTGAATGTACCATTTTTGTGTGTTTATTATTTTGTAAATAATTAGTGTCATTAATATGTGTGTGTGTGTGTGTGTGCCATTCTTACGCTTTGTTCAGTGCCATTCAAGGAATTCTCAAAGGGGAATTGGGATACGCAGCCTCTTGTGTCGCTCATGAAGCAGAGTTATTGTACCTCCGGATATATTCGGAGTTTGGCCCGATATCCAGGCAGATCGCGTAAATCTTAACTTGACGCATGTGCGTTTTCACGCGCAAACCATGTCTTCGTTTCAAGTAGCATGTATTGCGACTTGCCCTGATCAAAGTACGCAAATTTTCCCGCTAATCCGTTGATAAAACTAAGTGAGGCATGCGGAGCCATAAAATGCTGGAGGTATAAGGGAGGTGCAATAACTAAGCCTCCATGAGCGACAATCCAAGATGGCTGCCGTCCCATGGGACTTACACGGCGGTGAAATCAAAATGGCGGCGAGTACTGATTCCCCTTTTTGAATTCCTTGGTGCCATTACATTATCACTTAATTTGGCTGAATTACTACACCATTATTCTAAGGAAATTTTCAAGATTTTCATTGTGATTTAATTTGTGCGATTTCTTTGAGATAAATAAAGTTGAATAAACTTGACTTAATTAATTAAGATACTCTCATTTTTTACCAAAGTCACACATATTTAACAATGTTCTGAAAAATATTCCGCATTGTGGGAGAAGAATGAACACACTATATAGCCCAGTACTGATATAGCCAATGACCAATCACTCTATAGACATCAATTAGTTCATCTGTCCGATTGCTTCAACATTTTTCAAACTCTCTGTTGCTAATGTGTTTCTCATAACCCATGTAAAATTTTACTGCTGAGTTATGTTCCATTTTTGATATATTTGAAAATGTGTCTAATTATGGTGACCATAATTAAATTTACACAGTAACGTATAGGCAACTGTGAAAAGCTTGATCGATTCAGCTGAAATTTGAAACTTGGACCACTTGAGTGGTCATCTTTCATATGACATTGAAAACTAAATTTTGAAAAATCGGACCAAACTCCTAGGTTCAAGTCATGTTATCAAGGTAATTGTATTTATATACATTACTATTGCCCTCTTAAAACAAAATCGGTATATAAAACAAAACATATTCCGACAATAGTAAAAACTATTACCCCTCAGTGGTCTTGAGACTATTTTACTATTTCTCGGGAAATAGTATACCGGTATAGTCTTAAGATCACTTCAGGGCAATGGATTTTACTATTGTCCTCATGACCAGTCAATATTTGTATAATGACGCATATTTTGGTAAAGTAGTTAAATGTTTCAACAATTCAACAAATTTATTAAAAGCATGTCAGACTGTTTATTATAAACTCTATAAACCTCGAAGTAGGCAACAAGCAATCAGACTCTGCTACAAGATCCATAGCATATCCCTTGTATTCAACATCATTGTGTACTGGTGGTTTGAATTGTGTAGAGACTAGCAATGATTGATTAGGATTGATTCAGACCAAATGACTGCATATTTATGTGCCCCATCATATCTAAAGGTACCTTAAGGTTGGCATAGTATATTACAAGATACAGGCCATTGAAGCTGAGCATAGTCAACAATCATGCCCAAGGTTGAATTTCTAATTTTATACGAAACATTACCTTTGATCATATTAATCAGGTTCCAACAATGAACATCCAAAACATAAGAAAAATGCGTTTTAAAAACCAAGATAAAAATCCTCCCTCCATTCTAAATTTACTCGGTACAAAAACTTTAAACTTGATTTTCTCATAACTGTAGTTTTCCGATTCAGCCCGATTCCATTTAATGTAACTTTGCAACCGAACATCCAATAACCAAAAGCAAGGTGTCATTTTAAAGCTTAAACTTTCAACTTTCAGATGAGACCAAAAAATCAATTTTGGTTTTGGGACCCTTAAGGTACCTTTAAATATGACAGGGCACATTTTGTACATGAATCTTTCATGATTTTGGTATTTTATTTGGCTAATTGCTACAGCAAAGATAAATCTTAAACATAGGTTCATTCGAATATTCAGCAAGACTGTGTACATTGTTGGAAAATATGGACCAATTTATTTCCCGCAGGGTAATATTGGTTCCTATGTGTTAATTGGCTGCTTACTACATACTTCAAGATGAATAGAATATAGGTAAATACGATTTCTCACATGACTACACCCCATCCACATGAAATCCACCAAAATGGAGCTAAAAAATAATTGCTAAAGATTTCAAATGTAATAGATCTGCATTTTTTTCATGTTCAAACTCAAATTTGAAATTTATATGAAATTAGCGCTAATTATTGTCCATTTTTGATGAATCATATGGACACCCCAACCCTCCCCACGAAATATTGGACATAGAGGTATAGGAACATGTGAAATCGGACATATGTGGCTGTCCAGTCCGTATGAGCCTATATATGCCATAAACTTCATTTTGCGCTACAGGTGAAAATATATGTCAAGGACAAGGTCGTAATTAGCTGAAATTGATTTCTTTACGGATTCATAATCCTTGTGCTTACTACAAAATACCAGCAAAGTTTCACTTCAAAGGATAGGAAATGTGAAATAAATCTGCATGTTTTTAAGATGATCAACAAAAAAAACCGGTTTTACTCCATGATAAGGTGCCATTTTAATCCTTAAAGAAATCATCTTTGCAAATAATTAAAAAAGTGAAAATGACAAGAGGTGGCATTTAATTACAGCTGGTTTAGGATGGACGGTCACATATGTGTATTATCCAAATACATACAAATTGAAGGCTGTCAACCAATCATTTTTGTGTTGTCTGATTACATAGGCTGAGAATAGTCAAAACTAGTACTGTTAACTTTTCACAATTTGATCACAGTTTTCAAATACTGTAACAAATTTTCATAAAACTTGGTCACAATGATTCTTGGGTAGAAGTAAACATGTGACCCCTATATGCGAGTGCGGTCAAAGGACATCTAATGACTTTTAGTTGTCAAAATTACAAGATTTATTAGATTAGAATCCATATACTTTATCCGATTTTCATTGGACTTGGCCACAATGGTCCTTGGAGAGAGGCACTATATGACCCCTATATGTGATTGAGTGTCAAAGCTCACTCAACGAGGGGTTTAGTCAACCCTGACTTTTCAGGCCACTATTGCTTTGTAACTTAGCAATTTAAGTTTCAAATAAATCCATATAATAGTATACATTTCTAGAATCAAATTTTCATACTTAAAGAAAATGCTTGCATTGTTTTTGGACCAATTAGTTTGATTGATTTGGGGAAAATTGTGTTTTTGGTATAAAATTTTCTGGGAAATTGAAATTGCTTTAGTAAATAAGATTTTGGAATCTAGAATTAAATGTCCAAATCTAATTTTCTCAAATTGTTGATTTTTTCTAACTATTGCTAAAAACAATAAAAATTGAAATTATTTTACCACATATAATAATTGGGGAAAATTGAGAAATTACTCATTTTGGACCAAAATTATCATCACAGATTTACATGCTGATTAGGATAATTATAGCATGAAAATCTGCTTCTAAAATGTATACTTTTACTATGGTACAAATTTATTTTTCAGAGCAAAAAACTCTTCCAAAACTGAAGGGTGTCACAGCTTGGTCACAATTTGAAGTTGAACAGTGTTTAAAAACAACAAAACAAAAACACTTCAAAAACAAACCTATTATTGTCGAAGTCATTACATTTTTCACAAATCATGAACATTTGAACACAAAATGTGTTAAGTAAATAAGGGTATGACCTAGCAGAGTACGATAGATCTCTTTTCGACATGCAATCAAGATGTAGGCACCTATAGCGGACTTTCGTTACCGATGTGTAGTCGCACACACTCTCGGCATAAGCACCCTGGAGATTTTCTTTGCAAGCAATATAATGATTTAAATAATTACAATTATAATTTACAAAGAAAACAGTGCAAAAAGCTATTAAACAAAACCTTAATAGTACTGTACACCTTTGATTCTTGGGATCAAAAAAGCTTCTGACCATTTTGTATTCCAAATATGAATGAAGTTGTTGATTTGTAACATGTTTTGGCTGCACCAGCGTTATATTTTGGGATCGCCACCAGGCAGTGCCATTTTGTATAGGATGTTAAGCTGAATCCGATATTTGAGATTTTGAATAATGCTACGGGCTGATTTCATCACACCATTGCAATTGTAAATGATGTATTGTAACTACGAAGAAATTGGATTTCAATGAGATGTAACAATCCATTGTAATAGGGATAGGGATTTTGCACGGTAGAAAATTCCAACCCTTTGTAAAGTGCCAAGAGGTGCTTGCTAGCGATTCATTTAGATGTTGTAGAAATCAACCCATGAACTCTCAATTCAACAAATTCACATTTGGGCCGTAAATGTCCGTGTTACTAATTTGATATATACCTTTAAATAAATTTGAACTTGAAGTTAGAACTTCCACATAAGACCCTGCTCAATGCATTGTCTTTTTCAAAGACGTTTCTTGTCTCTAAAACAATGTCAGTAACATGTTTTTGACTTTTAAAAACTTTCTATACATAGAATCCTAGAACAAATAATTAGATATATCTATATAGATAAATAAATTAACCCAAACAGATTTTTGTGTCTTTCATTTGTATTCATTGCATTACATTGGATCTGTTTATGACTTCTGAGGAAAACAATAACCTTTTTAGTGTTATAATTTCTGAAGAATGAAAAAACACTAGTTGGTAAAAATTCTAGAATTTTTATAAATTTATATGCAAAACCTATTTAAAAAAATAAACTTAAGAACACACTCAGTATAACTGTAACCACAATGCTTAAAATTCAATACATTTACAACCTGTGTCTAATGGTCTTAAAAATACGGAACATGCTACCTACATGTATGCTTTAAAAACAATCACAATGTTATTTTGTACCAACAGATGGCAGTGTTACAGAACTGGTTGTTTCGTAAGTGGCGGGATGATTTTGACAAAATACGTACGTGGTATCTAAGCGTAAGATTGGATCTTATATGCATAAGGCAACACATGCACTTGTTGGGCGCACACAACTAAATAACTAGCACTCGCAATCCGGCATTTCTAAAATCGGCAAAATTGACTGCCCTTCTAAAAACAGGACTTCAAAACGTATGGAAGGGCAATATGTTTGGTCAATATTTTGTTCTAATCATAAAGTTAGGTTTATTTAAAGATACTCTGATGCCATTTTTGATCCCCAGACTAATTTGGTAAAATTTAAAGGATTTTCCTTCATTTGCACTTGATTCTGGAAATACAAAATTCAGCTCTCAGTGATAGGGGGCGTTATACTTCAGCATCCAATATCTTGAAAATTTTGCCTTGAAGGTGTACTTTTATCATCATTTTATGTTAGAAGAGACCAAAATCATCTGAGAAAAGGCAGTGTTGAAGCAACCAGT
>JXSR01S008757.1:104082-127602 GCA_000969725.1 Ophiothrix spiculata
TGGGACAAATTCAAGTTCTGTGTGCCACCCATCTCTCTGGGGAGATTTATTTAGTGTGAAATTCAATTTGAGTGCTGAATTTGGGGTCCATTGTGGGGGTATAATGCTTGTAGTGTAGAAGGTAAAATGTTGTATGGTTCCTACAGACTGCTAGCTCTTCCTGCATTTCATTAAACAGTGTTTTTGTAAATTTTGTGTCCTTTGGTGTATTTTTTGCCTCGAGCCTTCAGGGAGCAAACCATATTGTCAATGTTTGAACATTTCACATAATTGTCAAATGTTAATATCCATGGAAACATGCCATTCAAAATCTGTAAATAAAACATCATACCCCATATTTGAGCCTCACAAATATAGGGCACCATAGCCAGTGGTTGTGCACACGAATTATGAAATTAATAAAATCAATTTGTCAATAAAGGTTTCTATTTTGATAGGAAATGCCACTTGGCCTAGATAATACTTGATGACCCAGAATGGCATCAAGATAAACAAGAGAAATGGAATGGTCATTTTATGAGATAAGAGATTGTCATTGCAATTATTTGACCTGCTACGTGTAGCTGTAGCTGCGCTACGTGTGGCATTCTGTTGATCATGTTGACCAGCTTGAGATGGATGCTTAGAAAGTATCTCTTATATTAGCTCAATAGAGAAGATATGGAATTCGCATGTTTTGATATATTTAGAATAATTTAAACCAAAATGTTCAGATCTATGAAAAAAGGCATATCTAAGAAGAAAACACCTTTTTACAAAACCTGACAAGCCACATTTCAGATCTTTTGAGCCAGTTTTGCGATGTACAACCTCAGTAAGAACAGTGATACTTTATATGTGACCATACACCAGGAATGATCAGTTAACATTAATGCAAAAACTTGTTTTTTGTGCTACGGGCAAAATAAATGCCAAGGTCATATTTCACACACAAAAAAAATATATTTCACACAAAACAAATGTTAGCCATGAGAAACATGACTATTTTTAGAGTTGTGTCAAAACGTATAATATCAAACAATATAGATATGAGTAAATGCAGTCAAGTTAGCTCAATCGGTAAGGCGCTCGCCTGCGGTGCGAAAGGTCCAGAGTTCGAACCCCACTGGCGCCAAAAGTTGAGTGTGCTTGAAATTCCCTTGGACAAGGAGGGCAAGGAACTAATTGCTAATTGTCTCATGGAAACCCGTATGAAACTCGGGGAGCTGATCCGGGCAGCGATTGTGCGAATGTGGGCTGATCAAGGATTAGCGCCCCTAGAGGTTGCCGCAGAGCCTGAAATGATGCATGGTGTGGATTGGAGGCCAAAGTGGTCAGCGAACACCTGTAAAGTGTGCAGAGGCCGAGTGGAATTACAAATCTTGGAGGCATAGCGCACTATATAAATCCCCAGTATTTTTTTATTTAAATCCTTTATTATAAATGAGTATGGTTTATCCTGCATACAAATCAAGCATAAAACTGTCTATTGAAGGATTGAAGGATTCAAATTATTGTGTCTTTATTTCAAGTGATCGCAGGAAATTTATTTGGCTGCAAATTGTGACGAACATCAATTTGATAAAACCTTTGAAGAGCAATAACTTCACTTTGCAAAAATGTAAAATGTGAACATGACCTGAGGAGACATTTACAGTTGCAGTATAAAACATAGATGGTCCTATTAAACTTGCTGTTCCCGCTTTGCAACTCAAGCCCATTCAAAGTAGTACACAGACCATTTCTAGTATTTGTGTAACAGAATCAATAGTGCTCCTGGCAGAGTATCACATTTCAAATTATTAGGTGTGGTCACATCAGGTAATTTAATTGTGGGTATGTGGTATATAGTAATAGACCCCCTGATAAGACACATCACTGTACTTGTCATAGGTGGAAAGCTTAGAGAAACTCTATGTTGTCTTATTAGATTAGTATGAGCTTATAATGGTAAGGAGATTTGGCTTTTTGACCTGAACAACCAAACAGTCATCTACTAGACTTGCTGCAAGTCTTTGAATAACAACTTTCACTTCTGCTGTACTTTTTTATTATCATAGTCTATCTATTTTTCTTTTTGCATTTAACCTTTTCCCAGGCCTTTTCCTCACTTTTTCTAAATTTAGTTTTCGAATGAATAATGTTAAAATGTACACATTCAATATGTGTCTGATCACAGGTGTCTGCTTGTCCAGCTTAGATCTAGCATCATATCAGTGTCAGTGATAACATTGAATCATAGATTGAATTGTTCCTAGAGAAAAAAAATGTGTCATGGATAGGCCTACAACATTTATAAATTACATGCTCTGTTTTTGTGCTATTTCCAACCTAAGCCACAAGATTAAAAACACAAGTGTTTCCCCTCAAGCAAGTTTGTCAAGTTCCAATGTCACCATCTCAATTTCAGGGAAAAAATGTGATCAGGCTAAGGCATACAGTTGCACCCAGTTTATAGCTTGGAATAAGAATTGGGTTCATTTAGTCTTGTGTGTTATTTTGCTTAAAAATGCCAGCACAGCCTTGAACCAAGGCTATCATCTACTGAAGATGGGGAAGTATTTTGAGGTATTTTTGATGAGGTATAATATTTTAGTGGGACTGACATGTTGCCAAATTTTATGACTGGACCTTAACTGACAGTGAAAGTTTTTTCTGAACATGATTTAAAGATCAGAAAAAAAAGTTGCAACTTGCATTGAGTTACTATTTATAGAAACAACATTGTACATTTGGCATATAATTAGTGATATTATGTAAGTAAATTTTAAATTGTCATTTTGAATGAACTAATTCATTTTCCATTGACTTTGTAAAACTATTTTGCCCAAAGTGTCGCTCATCATAATCTAATCTGTATTGACACGAAAAAATACAAAAGTTTCAGGCTTTTTGTCAGTGCGATAACAAGCCTGGAAATGTCAGAACATAACCATAAAGGCTCATCTCATGTCTTGAAACAAGAAATACCCAGATATTCCTGGAAGCATGCTAGTTGTAACAGGTGGCCAGCTGCAGTGTGGAGACCCATTTGATAAATCTATGTAGACCAAGTCTGGTCCCATCACTCATATATTTGTTCTGCTGAAGTAGAGCAAGGTTTTATTTGCTGAAAGCCCAGTAGCATGGATTGTTATTTATAAAGTAAAGAGACTCAGCAAAGATACTACCTGGATGTATGGATTTAGCCAAACATTTAGAGGAATTTACATTTGATGTTGGAATCGGTACACTCAGGATGTTTGCATTTAGTGATGGTGTAAATATGACTTGAGAAAGTGTGCTGGCTTTGGAAGAATTACAGCAATGAGTGGGATGAAAAGCTTAAAAGGTTTCCTTAATTCTTTTGCCATTGCAGTGGCCATTAATTGTTATGTTCAAGATATAAGTACAATATAAGAAAGATTCAGGAGGTGGCCAGTGCCAAAAGAATCCACTTTTTGATTTTTACTACTAAATACTTAATGTCTCTTGACTCTTTATCTGGATTTGAAAGGTTTTCTGATCACACTTTAAAATCAGAAAATAAGTTCAAAACTCTATTTCACTGAGTAACTGTATAGGCCAATGGAAAGAACTTTGAACATACCATATGTTTTGTGGTAAAATTAAGAAGATGAAGTTACAAATGTCAATGCAAATGCACAATGTTTGTTAGCATTTTTGTAAAAGTGATTTGTTCCAAATGTATTTCAAGACAGACAATTTTGTCACTCAACATAATCTAATCTGTATTGACATGAAAAAATACAGAAGTTTCATCCTTTTTGTCAGTTTAATAAACAAGCCTGAAGAAATGACATAAGTCAGGAGAGCATAACCCACAAAAATCTCATATCTCCAAACAGAAAAATACCCAGATATTCCTGGAAGCATGCTAGTTGTTACAGGTGGCCAGCTGCAGTGTGGAGACCCATTTGATCAATCTATGTAGACCAAGTCAGGTCCCATCACTCATATATTTGTTCTGTTGAAGTAGAGCAAGGTTTTGTTTGCTGAAAGCCCAGTAGCACTGATTGTTATTTATATATAAAGTAAAGAGAACTCAGCAAAGATACTACCTGGATGTATAGATTTAGCCAAACATTTAGAGGAATTTACATTTGCTGTTGAAATTGGTTCACTCAGGATGTTTGTATTTAGTGATGGTGTAAATATGACTTGAGAAATATATGTGCTGGCTTGGGAAGAATTAGAGCAATGAGTGGAATGAAAAGATTAAAAGGTTTCCTTGCAGTGGCCATTATTGAAATGTTATGTTCAAGATATAGTTGCAATATAATAACAGATTCTTGTTATGGTCAGTTTTATCTGATTTGTGGATGTTTGTAGTTAGTAATTTGTCTCCATATCAAAAAGTATGATACATTCTATAAATTTATTTTGAATTATAAGTGAAATAAAACATTGTCTTTCCATTACAAAAAAAACTGCCTAGTGCAAAGTGCAATATTTTGGATTTTAAAACATTTTAAAATAAAACATAATGACTAACTAACTCCATCAATATACATTTTTTTCCTCTCAACAAAAAAGACCTAACAAGTTTTTGACTGACATTGTATAGATTTTCCTGTTCAGGTATTTTCCATTTTCCAGCCAGATTTTCAATTTTACTCTTTTCTTCCTCATTTGCCCCTTTGCCCTCTTTTCTCCTGATAGGTTGACAAAAATTATCGATGGGTCCTTAAAAATATGTGCTTCAGGTGGGGCACTGCCACTGACTTTTCACATCCATGTATACTGTAAATGTATATACTTCATTTTACAATGAACTAACTGTACTTAATTTTACTACAAACTAAATTTTATAAAAATACGTAGCTTGCAAACTAACATATCAAGATTTTAGAAACTTAGTACTTAAATTGTCATGTAAGTAGCACAGAGTAGCTATTTTAAAATAATATACTCACACAATTTAATATGTGTGTAGTGCAGTAACTAAATCTGAGTTTGCTATTACTCATCTGCAAATTATATGGCCGTGTAACTTGATGTGTAAAACTAAACTGTTGCATACAAATAACAGCAAGTGACCTATATCAAGATTATATAGAGGAGCTTCTTTTGTTCAGTTAAAACTCAGCAAAAAAGTGGTTCTTCAACAGTGACAATGACTAAAGGGTATTCTTACTAGCACGTAACCATGACAACATGACTGGGGAGTATTTTGATAAAAAGTGGTGTAGATTCCAAGACAATGGGTGGTTGTTAGCGGATCCTGTTTATACGGTCATTGACACCAAAACGCATTGTATATCTGGGATAATTTTTGTGGGACCATGTAAACATACAGCATAGTATTTTTACATAAATGTGATGCTTAAACTTATGTTTTATGCAAAATATATATTTTCACTCAATGAAATGATGTTATTGATAAAAATGTGTAATTTTTTTCATGTTGTGAAAATAGATCTTGTGAAAAATGAAAGCAAATGATTCAGTAAATATCATATTACTGAACCGATTCACCATTTTGTGTATTTACTGATAGATTCTCAAATTTAAGTTCCATTGTATTGTAAAATTTGGATTTGACTATAATTGCACATGACTTGATGGGTAAATGGGTGAATTTTTCAGGGATAGCAGGACATAAAAAGGTTATGTAAAGCACGTTAGTGAGATGGTACTTTCCTTGCTCATATGAATCCTTAATGCCTATAGAATGAAACAACTATCAATGAATATGAAATTAACACCATCAGATAAAATGCCTCCCATAGAAAAAAGAAAAGATCTCCTGGAGGTCTCCTGGACTCTTTTGAGGCAATTCTAAGTAGTCTCCAGGAGTATCCAGTAAATCCTGGATCAGTCATGTTCCAAGAGTTCTCCTGGACAATTGAGTTTTCACATGCTATGGGCTGAAATGTATGATGATCATTTAGTTATGCCAAGAAAAATAAAAGTTTTGTCTTGTTTTTGGTATGCGGTTTTTATTTTTTTAGGAAATTAGCTATGACTTTTGCGGTATTGCGCCCAAACTTACGATCTTGCCACATTTGTGAACTTGTTCCCATATTTGGCCTTAGAGGTTGTGTCTTAAAATTAGGTGGTTTTCATTTGTGATCCAGCACATCTAAAGACACAAGCTTATGGAAAAGTACATTGAAACAAGACAAAGTCTATAAATTTTCAATTGCAATACTGGATTGAATTGACCAAATTTGATAAATAAGATGCAATTGAATTGATCAAACTTGATAAATAGTCATGCAATATTTTAAAGCCTAGAAAATGTTCAGAAAGCACAAATACTAAATTAAAGAATTGTCCTTATCCGCAAAATCTCCCTTGATGTGCTGTATGTCAAAATTATGCTTATTGGCAGAAGAAGGTTTTTTGTTTTATTTGTCTTCAATCATGCAGTTGTCATGCTTAGGGATTTAGTGAAGATCAGAGAATCTATATTTGATCTATTTGGTTTCAGAAGTTGCTCAAATTTGTAATCCGTTCTCCAATTTCTCAGGTATGCAGCTTATATGAGTCATAATTTAGTTCTAATTTTTTTTCCTTTCAAATAAATATGATTAGAGTGAATAAATCAAGGTAGGGAATTTTAAACTCTTCATTCCTATCCAGGGACTTAGTGTATACTCCTTTTCGATTTTAGATATCTATATTTTAAAATACCTTTATGGGATTTAAAAAAAAAATTGGTACTTTCTCAGACCTCAAGTTGTATGTCTTTAAAATAAATTAGTTGGTATACAAAACTGAGATATATGATAAATTAATACCAATTTTATACATAAATAAAAAAAAAAAAGATGGATCTGGAAATTACTAAAGTGCCCCAAATCATCTGTTCTATGTCCTGCATCACCTATGATTCACGCTTACCTGGTGCATGTAAGGTCCCTTGTCCATGATAACCAAATTACATGCTTAAGTCATTGGGGTTGAAATGAAATGTTTAATTAGCCAAAATTGACCTATTTTACATTTCTAAAGAGAATGATTAATTCTCGTTTGGATTTTTTGGTTTTGGTATATTAAATGAGAAAAAAAAAATGGCATTCAATTTGAAATCTGAATCATCAGTAAATTAGATTCAGGGTGGTGCACATATGTGCAAAATCTCTGTCTCCATTTTACCTTTATATAATCTTATTTTGACCTTTCCTTTAATCTTTCTTTTCTACACATACTCGCCAGCTTGTGCTATCGATTTGTTACCTGCACCACCGATTGGTGTATCAGAATTATGATACCCTCCGTATCCTAAATTCAGTGGCGACGGAAGGTTAAATTTTTATTTATCTAAAAATTGTTTTGAGTGAGCGAAAAAAATCTGCCAAATCAGTTTATTTCAGCTAAGAATTGTTTAAAAATCTTGAAATTTGCGCAAAAATTTCAATTTTTTACTGAAAATTCGACCCAACCCCCCCCCCCCCCCCCCCCCCCCGCTTCCGCCGCCTATGCCTGAATCTAATACAGGTATCAGAATTCTGATAGATTGTTGATACATGGGTATCCAAATTCAGATCAGATCCGAATTGTGAGTTGCGCCAAACTGATTTTAGCACAATTTGTACTTGTACAATCGCTATGTAAATAATGATTACAATGGTAATTGGTAATGACATGTTACTTAAACTCAGGACAGATTTGAACAAAACGGCTTGGTATTTGAAAATACATTTTCAACTTATATCGACATAAACAGTTTGTGCATGACCTATTTAACACAGCCATTATATGAATGCTTTTAGTTTTTGATTCTTCAATACGAAAGTAGTTAATCACAAAGAATAATTCATAAATGGTTCTCACGCAAAATGTGTGAAATTCCACGCAATGAAATAGACTGTACAAATGATCTGATTTCAAGTTCACCATGCGGCCCGGGGGAGGGGGCACTGACCTAGAAAGATGATCGATACTGGCATGTGCGGCCCTCAGACCTCCTCAGTTTGTCATGCCTTGTCTGCTGCTCTCTAGACCCCATTTCAAACACAATCTTTAGTTACATGCCTTATTTTGACAATTTTTCAGTTCACAAACCCTTTTTTGTTTTTTGGTGAAATTTAGTTCCTAAGACACTCCATTTCAAGTAAGAATTTTGAAATGTTTGCTTTCAGAGCTCAAATTGTCCCCAAAAATTAGTTCTCAAGGGTCATTTTAGGGGCACTTTATTTCTATAGACCCCCTTCAAGTTAATCTTCAGTTCCCAAGACCCATGTTCCAGAAATCTGGGCCACACACCTCTACCAAAACCAAAGTTGAATGCCCCCACCCAGGCAGTGCGGAAAATCTTTATACACCACATATAAATTCCTCCATATGATTACAATACAAACAGTTGCTGTTTTAAAAGAATAATTGTGTCAACTTTTGTAGTTACTAGACACCATGGAGCAACATCTTAATATAAAGTGTAGCAAATAACGACACCGCGAGTGTCAAAATCTCAACATGAGGCCTTGATATCGTAGTGTGAACGAAGTGTAAATGTACTTTCTCAAGGGAGGTCAGACGTGCGATGATTAGCCATATACCATCAGTACAAGGAAGAATCTTGCTCGTGGGAATGACAATCTTCAACCCCTTTGCTCCAGTTTTGTTGTCATGCTTACGGTGTTTTTGTATGTGTGTAGTGATGTTTACTAAATGCAAGTAAGAATGCATTTTTGCTGATTTCATACCACGCTGATTACCAACATACACAGAGTTGCTTTAGGCAAATATTTTGCTAGCATGATTGAACATGAAAAATTTCAGAGCAATTTTAGTTCACACGTTGTTTTGATGTAGCATATGAAGTGCCGACTTTTTATGTTGAATTTTGATACAATGTGGTATTTTCTATCAGAAGATTTTGACTAAAATGCTAAAAGGAGCCATTTACTTGACACATTATTTTGTTATGAAGCACTGAGTTTGATGTTGAATTTTAATGCACAGTAAATTTTGATTTAAATTCTTATTCCGTAAGACTTTCAATGGTTAAGTCAACCTTAAATTTTTTGATCTGATTTCTTCATTAATCAATGATCAAGATATAAAATGATCTATTTATATTTTAATGTTTTGATCAAAATATAAATAGAATCTTACATGTGATGATGTATTTCAAGTCATTTATTGGTAGAATTTTTTTCAGTTTTTTTTTTATTTCATCTCTGTAACACTTGTAAGCTTAGGGAATTTCCCTAGCTTTCATAATTGTTATCAAGAAGAAGAAAAAACGGCTGTAATTTAATCTTCTTGTATGCGCCATGTTAAACGAATCAATTCTTTTCAAATCATTGCAATAAGAAATGTGACCGTCCACCACATAATTACAGTAAAGTCTGCATGTGGTCAATTTCATTTTATTAGAGATTCAAAAAGAACATATTTTCAGCTGTAAAATGATACTTGTTTAAAGTTATACAACACCCAAAAGTGAAGTTAGCTCTTTGAAGCGTAACATGTCCAAATGCATAAAAAGAGAAAACTTATATTTAAGGTCAAAATGTTTGTTTCAAATGATTTTCAGTTGAAATAAAAGCCAATATTTTGTAAGGGGTTTAAGAGCAAGAACATTGCAGATCTGCAAAAATCAACAACTTTTATACATTTATATTGTACTTTAACTGAAAAATACAAACTCCTTCATAATGGATGGTCACAGATGTGAACTTTTTCCAGGATGTGTATCGTATTAAACTGTGCTCCTTTTCAGCTTTAATCCTACTTGAAGCAAGTATAAGATCTGAGTTAACTACATGTTATTGAATGCATGATTAAAAATTAACCCTATAGTACAAATATATATTTTAAAGTAAATATCAAATGGAGAATAACAAAATCCTTAGTTTAATTTCCCAAGTACCTTGCTGAGAGCATAAAATGAAAAATATATTCCTAATTAATTTCCATTTAAAATTTTACATTGAAACAAGAACAGTACTATATTCCAGAGAGAGGCAACTCAAAATAAGATGTGGAGGTGGGATTTCGAAAGAACTGTATTGGGACAAGGTAATATATAAACTAATCTTCCCCTCCAGCTAAGCAAGTCTGCGCCAAAATGTGCCGTATTTGTGTTTTCCGCAGCCGTGGATTAAATTTCATACTAGATGTCATGCATAATTAAATGTTGATTACTGTGTATGTTTGGCTCTGATGTTTGGTTGAATTTGTAATGTAATTTTGTTTGGTTAATTAAACCTTTTATTGGTAAATAGAGGTTGTATTGTTTTTATTCAATGTTTTGATGTGATTTATTGAATACTATGGTGTCCATTTTGTTTCTATTTTTGAATTACTTACTGTGTTATGCAGCAAGTTTGCAGTACCTATTCAAATCTGCATTTATTTATTTTTAGTTTGGAAAAAAATGATCAGTTGTACTGGACTATTATTTTAATTTTTATTTGGTAGTAGATATATTAAAATTGTGTGTGTCCCTTTTTGAATGTTTTTTTCAATACATATATCAAATGTTTTGATTACACCCAAACTAACATTCATATGTCTGTGCATCTACGTAGAAATAAACGTAAACCCACAACAAAGTCGACATCCCATCCCACATTTTAAAAACATGCTAGACATAATAGGGCTCTCCACATGGGCAAATCAATCTGTACTTCGCACATCCAGATGCATCTAGATTAAACTGGACTTCAGCAAACGTCAATACGCGCAACGATAGAAAAGTCAGATTGACGCGCGTGTGAACACAATCTGCACTTCGGATTATGTACATTCATCTAGATGCATCTAGATGCATCTAGATTTGATGCTCCCGTGTGGAGAGCCCCAATGATTAGTTTGAAAATATTGAGGAAAGTACGTACTATGCTAGAACTTGAGGATCCTGTCTAAATAGCAATTACAAAGTGTAAGGTACAAGTGTGATATCAATTATCAGACCATAGACCCTGTATGATCACACATATAGCTGTAATAGCAGTATGTATCACATAATGATACCGATATAACATGGGGCCTCTTTCTCATATAACACCACAAGGTTGTCACCTAGTTTCATGTACTATTTACTAGAACATCATCACAATCACTTTAAATCATCGATGATGGCTTGTTATATATTGTATAAGTATTTATACATTTGTCCTACATGGACTTAAAGGTGCAATTCATGATTTTGATTTGACAAAAACCTCACATATTTTCTAGCTAAATAGGAAGAAGAGTACATTATAAATATATACTGAAAATTTCACTTGATTCTGACCATTCATTTCCAAGTTTTTCAGCATTTTTAAAATTCCATAGGTCCCGACAATAATTAGAAAATGACACATTTTCTCACTTTTCTCAAAAATGCAAGCACGTATAAAAGAATGGTTTGGGGATCGTAACATATACCAGTTGACGAATCGCCAGCAGTGTTGTCGTGAAATTCAGAGTTACAACTTTGTTCCAGGAGATACATTAGCAAAATATTTAAGACAAAGAAGCAGATGAATTGATTAATTTATTGGTTTTTGATCAAAAGCGACTAGTTGTGAATTGTTCTACAAAATAAAAGCCATCGCAACAACTATGTAAATGTGTTGTAATACATGGCATCAGTTGCTATTCACTAAAGTGACCCTGAAAAGAACTTTAAAGATGTTTTTAGAGTAAAGCTACATAGGTGAAAAGATAAAGTTTTTTTTGAGAACAATGATATAATTGTTTTTTGAAAAGTTGTAGAAATTACTATTTTTTGGCCAATTTGGTATAATTTCATCATGTACTGATTTGTCATTACAGTTTATTGTCAGTTACTCACAAAATTTCATTTCACATTGAATCTGCCCTATGACATGTTTTTTGAATTTGTTCATAATAAATGCCAATGGATATGAAAGTTTCAAACATTTTCAATTTGCAAAATAACATTCTACTCTCTGAAATATTCCACTTGATTTGATAACCAAAATTAACCAGTTTCAGGTCTATTAATGTAAATGTACATATACTAGTATATTTCCCCTTATAAATTGAAGACTTTATCGTCATTTGATTTATAATTGATGTACATTGAGTAATTTGAAATTGCAACCTGCAAGATTAATGAGATGAGCATTAAAGATAGACTAAAAAGAACAGACAGAATGGCAAGGCACAGAAGCTGTAAACCAGGTCACTTTGAAATGAAGTTGTTATGCAAAAATAAAGATACTAATGATGTGTTTTTCATTTTATCTTTGATATACAGACTCCAGAGAAGTCGTGCCCGTGTGAAAATGAGCCGTCACCCGTGGGATTTGCCGAAGATAACTGCCGTTTCGAAGGTAATAACACGCTTTTAGATTTCCTTTTCATACTCGATACTTCTCATTTGAGCGGTTGAGTATTTCTTGTGATTTTCCCATGTATACCCTGGGGTAGCGTGGCTACGTGATCAATCATTCTGGTATTGCAAGTTTTCATAAAAATGTTCAGATTAAGAGGTGTGAATATGTGAAAGTCAATGCAGTTGCATGGAGTTAAGAGAGGGGTGTGCTGGATCAGCTTTAAATCCAATATGCAAAACATTTTTTTATTAGAAATTTTTTCAGGGAAGTAAAAGATATAAATAGAATTTATAACCAATATTGTTTAAGTCCATAACAACAATTCCTTTGGGATGTTAATTTTTATGAATATAATAAATGACAAATGTTTTTTGAGTCTGTGACAAAAATTCTTAGGAGTTGGGGTGGAAATCTTGGAAGATGGGAATATGGGAAATTTCTTTGCCAATTACATGTAGGTAAATTGCAAAGCCACATATGTGACTCCATCCCAGATCAGATGTAAATGCAGTCTCTTGTCATTTTCACTTTTTTAAATATTTGCGAAGACCATGTGACCATGTTACGAGGATTAAAATTACACCTCAATGAACTTGACTCGATTTCCAGAATCAAGTTATGGTCCATCAATGATTATATGAGAGTGAAATGGATAACTGAGATAAACACATTCAAAGATCAGTAAGCCCTATATTTTCTGTCGATTGCTCCCAGAATAAACAGATTTATTTTGTATATCCAATCATTTTCTTGAAATGAAACTTTGTAGCTGTTTTGAAACATAGGATTGCGAATCTGTGACAAAAATCATTTTCGGCAAATTACGACCTTCGCAAGCATTTTCACCTGTAGTGCAAAATGGAGTTTGCAGCATTTACGGCTATATAGGGATGAACGGACACATATTTTAGTAGACTTGTTAAGCAACGCAATGCAGCCGCCCAGTCTTTGATTAACATAGAGATAGAGAGATTCTTACCCATCACTGATCTACATTTTAAAGAAAAAAATGTGCTGATACTGTATTCACTTTTCATTGGATAAGTTATGCTTTGAATTATAATTAGACAAATTGAAAATTATATCTTGCACGCCTAATAATTTGTTTATATTTTTATTGGAAAACAAACCCCAAAAAACTTTTTTGAATCAGCATGGCTATATATCATAAGATGCTAATATGGAATGAAGATGTGTATGTGACATGTTCGGGTTAACGAGTCGGATGTCGAAATAATGATTTTGAGGTATAGAGTAATAAAGGTAGAAAATTCATTTCTGCTTTTTACTGTTTTTATAGATCAAAGAATTCTTGTGCCTGTGGAACCAATAATGATGGGGTTCGATTAAAATGTAGCATTTTAAAATGTACAATCTGGTTTTAATAAAAAAATCAAAATTCAAAAATACCGACATGCGACTCTTTTCTCTTGGTCATGTCACATACATATTGGCTTATTAAAATCAGAGAAATGTGGCAAACGTAACCTAATGTGACACATCTATATTTGAATCTTAACCATATTGTTTAAGATAGAGAAATGTAAGCAGATTTCAGCCTTAAGGCTAGACAGAAGAGAAACCATTTTCCGTGTTCCACTAATCGGAAAATGAAGCGAAATGAGCAGTAGTCGAATTGCCTTTAATAACAGTGGAGTGTACAATTAATAACATTAGTACATAGCCCAAGGTCTGTCACCACAATACAACCATCAATGTTAATATTTCATCAAATATAGACTGGTTTGATGACGATGGAAAATGAAAGAAAATAACAATTCATTGCAAACATGCCGCTACATGTTTCATTTTAGACGTAATGACATTTTGTCAATTCGGAATAAAGCCGAAGAAGAGGACATGATTATTATTGGGTCTGCCCGGTCTGGACATAACAATAGGTATGCAACTGGCATACATCAATTGATGTGGAAATTTGCTTGTAAAAGCATAGTTGCGACTATTTCGATTCCATTCAAATGCGGTGCTTTTGAAATACACAATATTGTACATTTGTATAAATCATGATGAAAATATATGTTATTTCAACAAACAATTATATGAAACCAATACCTTCACAAATGCTTTATAATATTGATGTGAAATTTTGATTATTAATATTTTGGTTGTTTCAGGCGTAGGCCGATTTGAAACACAATGGTCTAAAATCTCAGTTTCAATAATGCTTAACTAAGTGCTATTGTATATAGACTTTGCCAACTTTTCGTAAACATGTTTTGCAACTGTATTGTATACTTTTATACAATCAGCCAAGGCAGTTTGAAGAATTTGGAAAAGTAACAAAAGTGGTTTGAATCAATTTTTGAGTTTTTACCTGAAATGTTTTTTTTTTTTAAGTTTTAGGTTACCTGTTGGCTTCATCCAAGTATCCAAACTGAGTGAATCCAATGATTTTTGTAGGCTTTGAAAGTAGTTTTTTTAAATTTCTAAATGGGATCTTGTCAAAATGATATTTCATCAGATGTTTTTCATTTTCTCAGGAAACCAACATATCTTACACATATTTATATGAGAGTGGAAAATAAATTTCCTCATTGTGTATAATAGCCTATTTATCATTTCAATATTTGATACTCATATTGCTCATTATTCACACATGTCTTGGCTGCCAATTTGAAATAGAATGATTAAAATCACGATCATGACTATTAATTATTTTGAATTAATCATATAAGCATTTGGTGTCCCATTTCCTACAAATACAGCAGATATTAATCCAGAATACATACTGTATTTTCTCAACTAGATGCCCTTTTTGATAATCTCCCTTAAATTTTCTGAAACAAAATGTTTAAAAAACATTCAATTTCAAAACATTTTCTTGTACATTGTTATTAGGCTTACCATACTCATGTATGCAGGAGTATGGTATATAGTACAGTAAAATGTTGCTTGAAGTTGAATAAGTGAGGTCACAATCCCATAAAAAGTAATAATTTGCACTATTTCTTGGTTGGATACTACATGGTTTTTAGGTTTGGAAAAACAAATTTGTGCCTTTTTGATGTTGAAAATTTACCTTAAATACATTGTCCCTTTCAGAAAATTCAATACCTCCGCATTTATGGGATTTCAGCCTCACTTATTAACTATTGGAGACAATAGAGTATCTATTATAACAATTATTGGAGACAATAGAGTATCTATAGGATGGTAAAATGAGTTACATAACTCCAGCGTCACTTTAAACCTGGGATTTTAAAGTTACAACTTCTCATTCTGATGAGAGCCAAATCGGGATGTTTGCTGTTGAACGGCATCTTGAAATCAGTAGTACCATGCGGAAATCATTCATGTTGGAAGTGGAGTAGGTCTAGGATACATCAAAGGCAGAGCTGCGATGTTTTCCAGATTTGTGTTTAATGTTTCAAATTAAGCTAAATTGATTTCGTGAAATTTGAAAAAGGGGTCATGGACTGATGATGAATATCAGCATTGAGTGTGACGTATTTTGACTTATTTTTTTACGGTTTTGTGTGGTTTTTGGTAGTTCAGGTTAGATTTCAATCGAAAATATTGGAGTACAAGATTATACATGTTGCATGAAAAACCTGTATAGTGTGTACGCATGTAAACTCTACCAAAGATTATGTGAACAAAAGTGTTCATATTTTTGTCTCTTATTTGTCTCTTATTTAATGGTTTTGCATGACTAGGTATTTTCAAGTTGAAAATTTTAAAGCAACATTTGCAACAAAGTTGCGAAATAAGATTATGCTTGTCGCTCATTCAGCTTTGTTAGGAAAGTATAAAACCAAACAGACAAAACAAAATGCAAAGCGACAAAATTTTGACAAAGGGACCAGAGTGTAAACCAGCATTTAAGGCCTAAAAAAATTGTTTAATTGGCGTAACATAGAAAACAAAATAGGGTAGGTAGGTCAGATTTCTTTTTTTTTAAAGTTCTATGTTTCACATACAAGAACACAAAATATACGACACATTCAAAAACATCCTCACTTTTTCTGTAAACATATTTTTTTGTCATTTTGAATGTCCTGCAAGCCATATCTTGGAGGCCCATGAATCAAATTTGGGATGTGCAGGTTTTTAACCATGCACAAAAAATATAAATTTTTAGGGTTGGCGGTAAAAATAGGGTCGGTCGGGTTACACCAATCAAATATATTTTTTAAAGGCCTAAGTCTAGCTTTTAATGCTGTTTTCACTGAAAACTAGTACTCATGCAAATGTGTCCTTTTATAGAGTTAGGAAAACATTGTTAGAGTTTAGTTCAACCAGCTAATTGGTGTTTTAGGGCGATGTAATTGTCTGCTTTCCAAAGTAGAGTTTACTTTAAGCAAATAATTGTGCAATGGAACCAGATGGTGTAAAGACACATTTAGTACTGCAAATGTGACATGCCTCATCGAAAGGTACAAGTTGGTGGACATTGAGCAATGCAGATTTTTGTAATACTCAAAAAATAATAAATTGGGCTTTAAAAATCTATGTTTTTGAAAAAAAATTGCCTTTCATTTTTGAAGTTATGATAAAAAAAGACGTACACATTTTTTATCATTTTCTTTGTAATGTTCAAGTTTGTTGTGCTTGAAAATCTCTAAAATTGTTGCTTTACTGCAAACTTGTACGTTTTCATGTGGGGCGTCACAAATGTGATGAATTTCACTAGTGACTTTATTTTCAAGGAGTTTTCTATAGATTATATCTTCAAAATTGCTAGCTTTTACTTGACAAGATCTATTTTAGTACATTTTTAATTAATCGAAACACGCTGAAGCAAAATTTGCCAAGCCATATTTGCAAAAAGTGTTCCATATTATGGTTTATGCCAATGTCAAGGCAAAGAAAATGTAGCAGAAGAAATTCCGCTTTATTAGAGATAAGATTGAATGTTTTTATTTTTGATGTCGTTCAGATTAAGTTGTGTGTAAATTTTCAATTTAATTGAAGGTGACACATTATTTAGACTTGCGATTGATGGATTTTTACTGATTCTATAAGCAGGAAATCCAGTTCACCTGAGAATTTTCAAGACACATTATGGATGTATTTGATTTGCAAGTCTTCACAAAAGCATTTATCTTTGTCAACAGAATGAACGCTCGATTTAGACTTGCATATGAGGAAACATTATTGGGAAATAATATCCGGCCAGAGGGAAGTCTCAGCGACGTTAATTTGAATAAAATGTGCATCAAATCGGTGGTTACTGTTTTATAAGCAGGTGACTCGGAGATGGAGAAGCCAAATGTCTGAATGCGTGATCCTATTAGGCAGTGATTAGGGTTTATTCCTGATTTGATAACATGAATTACAGAGGATGCATTGATGTGTCACGGTGATGTGAGTGGAGTTAAATAGATTAGATGGGGTGTATTTTGATGAGTTTGTCAATTGTGAGTGTTGAGATGAGTTATTAGAGAGAGTTATTACATTTATTTGAATGTGTGATCCTTTTAGGCAGTGATTAGGGTTTATTCCTGATTTGATAACATGAATTACAGAGGATGCATTGATGTGTCACGGTGATGTAAGAGGAGTTAAATAGATTAGATGGGGTGTATTTTGATGAGTTTATCGATTGTGAGTGTTGAGATGAGTTATTAGAGAGAGTTACTACATTTATTTAAATGTGTGATCCTTTTAGGCTGTGATTGGTGTTTATTCCTGATTTGATAACATGAATTAGAGAGGGATGCATTGATGTGTCACGGTGATGTGAGAGGAGTTAAATAGATTAGATGGGATGTATTTTGATGAGTTTATCGATTGTGAGTGTTGAGATGAGTGATTAGATAGAGTTATGAATATCTGATCCTATTAGGCAATAATAATAAGGGTTTATTGCTGATTTGATACCATGAATAAGAGAGGATGCATTGATGTATCACGGTGATGTGAGTGGAGTTAAATAGATTAGACAGGAGGGATGGTATATTGATGAGTTTGTTAATTGCGAGTGTCAATATTTAAAAGAGAGTTGTTGTCAAGGTGTTAGTTGGAATATGCCATTATTGGTGTTATGATGGTATAAAACTGTTTGATAGGGTGTATCTTTTATAAGAAAATTGTGACCCGCCATATCGAAAGGTACCTTAGTAAATTACGTGATAAGGGCCATTGGAGCTGAGCATAGTAAAAAATCACATCCAAGGTCGAATTTCTAATTTCATCAGAAACGTAACCTTTGAAGTGTGGTTCCAACATCCAAAACATAAGAAAAATATGTTAAAAACCAAGATAAAAATCCTCTCTCCATTCAAGTACAAAAACTTTAAACTTGATTTTCTCAAAACTATAGTTTTCTGAATCAGCCCGATACCTTCAGGCATGATTATCTTCAGGTTTTGCCTGAATTCAGGCAAAAATGCTTGGATCTTCACTGTACAAAAGTATTGGGAAATTCACATTTTCAGGCAAATTCAGGCAAAATTACAAAAAGCCGTAACCATCCCTGTGCCTTTTGCCAATTCCGATGTGACTTCACAACCAGACATCCAATAACCAAAAGCAAGGTTTCATTTTAAAGCTTACAATTTCAGCTTTCAGATGAGACCAAAAAATCAATTTTGATTTTGGGACCCTTAAGGTACCTTTCGATATGGCGGGTCATAATTGTTAAAATAAGTTTTTTGCTCAGGGGATGGGTCCAGAATATTTACTCTCTAAAGGTCTGCTCTGATTAACACAAAGGGTTATAATAGAGTCAGAGATTTTGCAAGGGTTAGGTTCCAACAGTTGATCATAGGCTTGAAGGAGTTCCCACAAATGTAAAAACTTGAGGTTCTAGGCCCCTGAAAAATTTGGTTCTTGTTACCTTATTCTAGTTGGCAAAGTACCCATAGCCTGAAGGTTGGTTGGTGATGTCATCACAACACGATGAGGATGAATTTCATGAATTGATAGCTATGCAGGCAAGCGGGTCCAACGTAGTAACCGCTCGCACTCCACATTGTTTGCTTGCTATAGATCTGCAATTCATAGGTGAATTTTATGTGTGAAATGCATCACTCAGTCAGTTAAATCACTTGAAGTCAGGACCAGAATGTGTTTAAAGATGCACTGACTCACTCATCAATTTGTCAGCTAGGTGCAATTTAATATTTGCAATTCATGTCAAATCAAATTCAGTCATGAATTCAAGTCAGATTTTCCTTGAAAGGTCTTCAGTTTGAATTTGGACATATTCTGCTTTTTGATATATTTTTGAGACCTTCAATTGTAACAGCTTGTAGGTATTTTATGGCTTTGTTATAAATAGAACATAGGTTATTAATTGGTTTGAGGAGAAAACGAGCAACTGCTCACAGATATGTATGAAAGATGTTTAATTTGATGGGAAAATTTCAAAGGCACTGCAGCATACAGATACAAAATCATATGATTTCCTTTACAATTAATAACAGAAATTTTACTAATCCTTTCTTTATCATAGTGGTTTTGGATGTTTTTTGTTTAACTGTGTGAGGCACCTTGTTTTTTTTATAAACTTATCATGTTAGAAAGATTTCATTGGCTCCAATTTCAACATAATAATAATGTATAATTTACTTTTTTTTACTAATTGACCTTGGTCACTGAAATGCATTTAGTGAGTTTTTACCCTCAGGTTGCTTCAAGTTTGCTCTTAAAAAGAAGCAAAAGAAGAGAGAGGGGAGATGCTGTATGATAAAAAAATAAGAAAATTAAGAGGTAGAAAATAGGTATACCAATTAATTTTTACGATTCATGCCACATCTCAACAACTCTAAAGAATTTTGAAATGAAATTTTGGGTTTATTATCTGAAAAATATGGGCTTTAATTTGACATCAAAAAGTGGCCCTGGGGGATGAGAATGGGATCGGCTCCCACACCTTTAGGTTTTCATCCATCTTCTCATAATGCGTTCAAGTCTTATACATCCTTATTCAGTTCCATCATAATAAATTTCAAAGCAAGTGACAAGTTTTTGATAAATTACCATGCTTGCCAAGACTGGGATGCAACTTGGACTTTCATCAGGGGAGAAAGGTGTAGAGTGGAGGATGACAAGTAAGCACATCTGGTTGCCGTGTCTTCTCATTTATCAAGTGTCTTATGACTCACTTGACCTAGCTGGATGCAACCCTACCAGATGATTTCTTCTCTTCTGCCTGTAATTTTGTCCCATTTTGTGCATAATTGGCAGAATAAACTAAATTGATATTATTCCTGTATGGTATGTGATCAAAGCAGCCTGTTAAAAAATACAAATCAGAAGTTTAGACCTATCTAAAGTTTCACTGAGATGGCTAGTCAAGTTAGCTAGAGATTGGTTGGTTATGTTGAACTGTGGTAATAAATCTTCAACAAAACATGAACAAGCTTTTCGTGATATTGGACATCCATTGAAATAAAGTATACTTTGGTTGAATCACTGAATCAAGTAACTTGGTCGTGGCCTGGGTCATGGTTAATAATAGATCTTGCCCAGATCCCTCTAACAACCCCCACCACTGACCAACCTCCTCTCTGATCTAACCAAAGCAGCGCCACAGCCACTGACCACTTCTGGTTTGGTGCTAACAAATAACTGAGCTCTGTGCAAGAGCTAGGTTAATAATGGTTAATGATCAAAAAAATGTTGGCCCATAGACATCTATAATTTTTATATCTTATAAAATAAAAAAGAACAGCTCTTAGTTCAGAATTTTGAAAATTAACATGCAATTTCTTTTTTGGCTGATCATAATTGAAGTAATCAACCCAACCAGGTATTTTGCAATCATCAGATAGGATAGGAAAGAGGACACATCTGGAGGGTCTCCTGTCTATCAAATTTCCCATGACTCACCTCTAGATAAAAGCTCTGATCACATTGTCATGCATGGTGATGAACAAAATAAGGCCTGTTTAAAAATTAGTGTATGATGATTGGCATTTATATGGGGAATTGAGAAGCATCCCTCTTGTACATTTCCCTAACATCTTCACAGTTTGACAAATTGATGATTTATTGAGGAAAAGGGAGGAAGGGTTAGTCTGATTTCAGATCACATGTTGAGAGTTTATTGCAGAGGAGAGGAGGACTTACCGTAATATGAAATAATACCAAACAGACCCTTAGGATGTGTGGCCCCAATATCTAAAACCCGGGACTATGGAATTGTTAACTCTGAAAAAGGGTGTAGAGAACTGAAGTGACCCATAAGTCACTCTTGAGAATTAATTGGGGTGGTTAATTTGAGCAAAAATTTCCCAAAATTTTACTTGAAATGGGGATCTTGGGAACTAAATTTCAAAAAGGAATGCTACTGAACTGAAAAATTTTGAAAGTAGGGATTGTGAACTAAGGGCTCTTAGTGTTTATTCAATATTTATATATTTTTTGATAACACTTTACCTTGAAATTTATTTACATCAAATGAAAAGTACATGTGACAAAATTAATGTTTTCGTATTCATGATTTTCACTAAAACTGATTTGCAATTTGTTATTTAATTATTAAACTCGTAGCTCTGAACCCATTCAGTTTAAATTTCGTGCTTATATTTGCATTTTGTAGTCTTCAGATGAAGTAAAAGTCATATTATATGAATGATACAATTCTGTTTAAATATTGATTTTGAAATGATCGGTGCAATATTTATTTCCAGAGGATGTTATGTGTAAATTTAGGGTACTTATACTTGCGTCTCCATGGAATCCAAACGAATTTGAAAGTTAAATGATGATTAATGATGCAAGCTATGGGAATCTATTTTGTTCTATAAAAACAAAATTGAATGATATCAAATAAATTTTGTTATTTGGTATTTGTTTAGCTTATATAGCATGCATTTATGACTATTTTTGCCATAATGTTCTGTAAAAGTAATTACCTTTTCTATAAAATACATTTGAGAAGTGGATTTGGGGAGCTCGTGTGGTCTAGTGGAATAGTGCAGGATTCCGAATCGTGAGGTCGCAAGTTTGAGCCCTGCTACGGCCAACAGGTAATGTCCTTGGACAAGACATTTAATCTCGATTGCTTTGTTGACCCATGAAGCATATGGGGAGCTGTTAGGGGAATGAACAACTCTGTAGCGTATTTAAATGATTTCAACAAAGAAAATCTTTCTGAAAACGTACCTGTAGAGAGTGAAATTAAGTTCTATATTATTTCAGTTAACAGATGCCTATGGTCATAAATTCTTAAGCAGAATCTAAAGCAAAATGCTAATTTGTGAATGTTTGTTGCTTTGCCGTTTTCAAGCTTTGCACATACTCAAAATGTCTGACACGCGATGCACAGTGCGCTGACTTATGTGTACTGTGTTTACGCTGCACCACACCTGACGTGGTAATTTGAATATAAACTGTTGGTTCATCACAAATCAACAACGGTACCCTCCTCCAGTTATAAGGAGATACAGCGAGTTGTTGGATTTTGTTTTATTATTATCCATTGACATTGTCCTTTAATTGATGCAATCCATGAAAATTTAATGCACACATTTGAATTTCAATTATCACACCTAATCTCATCAAAGAAAAAATAAAATAATCAAATCAAATCTCGAGAGAAATGAATGCATTACCTGTATACTAAGAAATCAAATCATCGGCATGTGAAATCATAACTCTATTTGCACTTGTCGTGATGCTATTGCCAGGGTACTGATAGCTAATTATTTTAGCTCTGTTTGCTATGTTTTGCTGCTCCAAAGGTTTCCTAACACAACTCATCCTGAAAGTGATAGCATGGTCCTAAAAGGAGGCACTATAGCTCATATGAATGGACAGTTTTATAAAGATAGACCGATGCTGGTGTCTAGCCTCTGTCATTTGATCAACACTTAAAATTCTCCAAAGAAGCAAGTACAGGTGAATCAATTTTACCAAGGAAACCTAACTTGGTACTTGATACCTGGTACCAAGTTAGCTAAAGGAAGCTTAGGCCAAAACAAGAATATTGTTTGTTTGTCCATAACGGCCTCTGAAATGGTCGGGTCGGTAGGTCGGCCTTTTTTTGTTGTTGTAATAAATGTACATGAAAGTCACCTTAAAGAATTGAAGAAATACCTATGGTCATAAATTCTTAAGCAGAATCTAAAGCAAAATGCTAATTTGTGAGTGTTTGTTGCTTTGCCTTTTTCAAGCTTTGCACATACTCAAAATGTATGACACGCGATGCACAGTGCGCTGACTTATGTGTACTGTGTTTACGCTGCACCACACCTGACGTGGTAATTTGAATATAAACTGTTGGTTCATCACAAATCAACAACGGTACCCTCCTCCAGTTATAAGGAGATACAGCGAGTTGTTGAATTTTGTTTTATTATTATCCATTGACATTGTCCTT
>JXSR01S008757.1:137342-148844 GCA_000969725.1 Ophiothrix spiculata
TTACGATTTAGTTAACAAAATCCTTTCCTATACTTTGATTGACAGGCCTCTTTTGTGCGGTAAAATTAATTCGATACTTCTATTGTCATTTACGATTTAGTTAACAAAATCCTTTGTCCTTTAATGAGATAACGGACAGAACATTTGAACTAGCTAATTGTATAATGTCCAGTCTTGGGTCAGTGGCTCTTGAAATGGTTCTTCAGTGAAATGGTTCTTCACCTGAAGAACCATTTCAAGAGCCACTGACATACGATAGAGAACATTTGAGAGATTTTACGCATCCTAGTGTTAAGTTATTAAATAAAAATAACATATTGCAGCCATTACAGATACGACTTTCTTGCACTCACATGACAATGTTTTCAGCGAAGTTGGAATTGAGGTATACATATCGGAGAAATTGAGGATCAAGATTTCATATCATTAGGCAGTATTTGGAAGTTGTGCATGGAGACTTGATTCATGTATGTTATTGTTTGTTTTTTCTTTCTTAATATTTTTTTGAAGGAGGTTAAAGGGGCATTGGACAAGTTCAGCATCATCCCAGCTTTTCCCCAAGCATTTTGAGATTTTTGCATCATTTGAAGTATTAGCGGAAATAATGACAGCATGCAAAGTTTCACTGTCAAATTCAAACCCTATGTATCAAAATATGCAGATAATCTTTTATTCTTAATTATCATTGTCGACAACGATAACTACTGCCCTCTAGTTGAATTTTTAAAATTGGCCTTTTCAGGAGATCTATTGCAACCCCATTATTTTCTTTTGATTTGTCTGCTATCTATGATGTTTTACAAACAAATCTTTGACTCTGTCTTGATATATAGCATCAATAAATACGTTTAGAGAATAGCCTCATACCCAAGATCAACAAACAGAATAAATTCTAATTTTTGACTCTTCAGAATGTTTTGATCAAAAGTTTCCTGTAGTCTGGTAATTGACTGTTATTTTCTAACACAGAAGTGTAAATTTTCCACAAATAAAATTTCAAAATTTTGCGCCTTTAACTTTTTGGTAACGTCTGTGACATTTTTTTAGTTAAAACTTGTGATCATTCATGCACTGATAGAAAAACTTCACAATTTCTGTTTGGGAAATACTTTTCACGTACCAAGTAACAAATGTATAGGTGAAAAACCTGCTCATATGGTCAAATAAACAAGCTGATTTTTTGCTTGAAGTTAAAAAAAGTTTCATTTTCCGTGGAATGAGCCCATATGAAGAAGAAGAATTAATGGGTTTGAAATAAAGTCCCTGACGTCATCTTCAAGTTTGTTCCCATATAGGAATTGTAAAAAAATGCCATTTGAAATTGCTTGAGACAGTTTCCTTGCAATAGACTTGCCGAGTTACGCTTTGAGGTTTAAAATAGTTCTTTGACATTTCAAGTGACAGACTTATAATCAAGACACTTGGACAGGTGTGATATTTAGATGGTGCTTAAAGAAAGATATTTTTACTTGATAACAGGTGCTAGAAGGTAAAAGTTTGAAACATAACATTTGATATTTTCAGATTAGGCAGCTACATCGTATGCGCAGATTTAATTGATATTTCAGATATTATTGACACAAAGTTATTTCTCCTGGGATATTCATACATTTTTGTTTCGGATGTGGTAGCTACATTGAATGTGCAGTTTTCAAAGAAGTGCTTTAATATTTTTAACCTTTTTGATCCGATAGATCACTTGAGTGTTTCCAAAGGAACTTACAAAAGATCGATCAGGCGTTCCAATTTGCATTGAGTGCATATTAATTCAGTATGGGCTATATAGACCTATAGAAATTCAGGACCAAAAGTGTTAATCTAGCACTATGTTTAGATATTTTTGAAGCAACATTATTTCTGATTGCTATCCTCCACAATAATGATGAATTGATGGCACTGTTGACAGCAGGCATATGATGTAAATTTCTCCGTCTTGTAGAGAGGAAATTGTTGAGACATTGAAGTTGTCACTACATCAGAGAGGTAGACCTTATGACCTGCATGGGATCGATAAAGTGTTCTGCAGAGAGATGTTTCTTTCATTGTGAGAATAAGGCCCAGTGCACAGTTTTATTCGTTGACCTATGTCATTTTGTCGTCAGTGTAGAATATTCTAAGCAAAATATTCTATATGATAGAGGAGTCTGCACCGGGCCTAAAGGAAAACTTAGACTTGATTAAAGACAATAGCAGTGATAATTTTCACCAACAGATGGATGGTAGTGTTATGGTATATTCAAGTCTTGTCGATATGCATCGATCGATGCCCATCGACGCGCAGTCTTTACACGCTTAACACATAAGGAATAGCGCATGTAAAAGACTGCGCGTCGATGGGCATCGATCGATGGATATCGACAGACTTGAATATACCATGACCCTAAAAAGGTGATTGTCCTCTGTGACACCAAAGATTACGAAAGAAAATCATTACAAATTGACTTGGTGTGTAAGATAAGTAAAGTAACGCACAGATGCATTGAGCGTCTTAATTATTACTTTTGAGGTTGATTTGAATCAAGTGTAGTGTCAGCTTTATATTGGTAATGTGGATGCAATTAGACTAGCTTATTGTCAGGTGTTGGCGTGTGGGAATTGGTATTCAGCACGGCAGTTTATCTTTCCTCAAAACGTTTGGTGCAATGTGTTTAGCTAAAGGGTGGATTGATAACCAGATATGGCTTGTAATAATGTTGGCGCAGAGGAGAGGGCCATGTAAGGGTAGGGTGGTGTAGAGTTCTTATAGTAACTTGACAAAACTTGATCATGTCCTAAAAACTTAAAGTTAAAGTTAGTTTATATGTCAAAAATAATGAGTGTGTTCTGGTGATTTGCTACATAGGCAGACATAGAATGTTACTGGAATTGTGTTAGTATGGTGGAAAAAGATCACATTGTGGACAAACCTACGTAATTATTACAAGTGTGGCTTATATGCAGTACCAAACTTTTGCTCTGAGTAAGAGGCATTTAAATTGAGACAAGATTGTTTCAATAAGCATTTATAAAATGAAAGTTTGCCATATAATATTCAGAAGAGAGCTGGCTCAGACTTTTATTTGAAGAGGAGCCATTTTGTTTCAAAAACCAACGATCAGACCGACTTGATTTGGTTAATGGTTATAAATAGATGTGGTAGCCTAGATGCTCTTGACTCTTTATTAGCGAGCATGGAAAGACAGGAGTTCTAACCATAAAGAGTCAAGAGTGTACTGTGACCATATAGGATCTGTCCTTCTTTTATGCTGGGAAGGTAACAGGTTCACCGTGAAAATGGTGTTTTGTAATATGTGGGCTACGGTGGCAAAAGGATGCGGTTGTTGGCTTGTACATGTTGCTCATTGTAGGATATCTGTCTAAAATGAGCTACATGCAGAAGCCGATAAGTGATCAATGGCCCACATATTACAATTGTGGCGTTTGACCCAATCGCTTCAAAAGAGAGATATGGGCACTCAAGCCTGTGCAAATAAAGGCCATCCCAGTTACCTCTTAAGAGGAAATGAGAGAAATAGTGATGAAATATTCAAACAAGGGAAAACTGGTGGCATATTTTTACAATGCATGGTTGATTTGTTGACTTGACAATAAGTGACACAAAATGTCTCGAAGTCATATTTCCATCTGGCTAAGCTGCTGACTTGTGTTTCCGTTTCCATAAACTTGTAGATGGGACTCGTCACACCCAAAACCCAGAAGGGATAGGAGGTAGGAAATACAAAGAGCAAAGAGTCTTGATAAAGATGTCTTTGTAATGATGAATCATCACAATTGCAAACAAATTTAGTTCCAAAGTGCGTATAAATTTAAATGCATGCATTCAAAAATGGTGCTCTATATGCATGTTATGTATATATTGTGTGTCTGATATTTGGGAAAACTTTTCCCTACTTATTTACATGCACTAGCTTGGCTGGCTGAATAAACTAACAAATGGGCATCAGCCTTTTATAGACAATTTACATGATTTCTCTATGTTACTGAATTTTGTTTTTTACTTCAGAAATTTGAATTTATGATTTTACGCTGTTATATTCATTGGTAGAAATAAAGTATCACAAGGTATATATTTAATTTCACAAAAATTTATGTTTTACAAAATTTGCAAAATTAAATACTTTGTATAATTACATAATACACAAGGCTTGTTCAAATCATTAGTTTACAAATTGTTAGCAAATTATTTTCTCAACTTTCATAAAATTGGCAAAAGTGTTAATTCTTATTCCTTTTCATTGCGTCCACCAGTCAATGTAAGCATACTGTGAGGTCTGTTCATATTTACAAAACAATTAGATACAGGAATATATGATTTTGTAAACCAATTTGTAAACTATGGATTTGAACAACCTTATTATTACAATAGTCCCAGGATCATTTAAATCAAAATCTGCATCTTCATAATGATACTGTAGTGGTCAGCACTTGCAGAGTAGTCATATCTTTACACTTCTGAATCTGAACTCGTAACTTTTCCTGTTTTAACATGTTGAGCAGCAGAGCAGTATATTGTCTGGATGTGCCATGAATATTATTGTTGCTTGTCTTGAAAACAAAGACTATTCTATTGTTAGGGATGTTTTAATGCTTATAAATGCTAATTTTCTTTAAGGTAAATTTCAGTAATTGATCTAGGATTTCAAAAATGGTTGTTTTACAGGGTGCTGAAAGGGTGTATGTAACCAAATCTTATCCACACTTCTAATGGTAAAGTATTCAAATATTGAATTTCGACATATTTTTGGTTAGTGGGTTTTATTAATGTAGAGTATAACTTTTACTTTATTACTTAGCTAACTTATAAAAGATTAACAGGTACCTTCTCTTTGTTTGCAGACCATTTTCTAACTATTCCAAGTGTTGTCTTTGTTTATAGATAATTTCTGATTCCCACCAACATGGACTAGTTAGAATGTGTACTATTTTCCGCTCTTTATTAGTTTGTACTTGCAGATCATAAGCTAACTATTTTTTTCTTTCATTTTTTGCAGTGGCCCTTCCTCCTGAACTGACAGGTTCAGCTTGCAGTGTCAAAGTCATTGCTATGGAGGATGGTGACAGTATATGCAAACCTCCGCTGTCCCCTTCCAATGGAAAAATACCCTCAGAGGTAAGTCAGACTAGAACCAAAGGCCAAATTAAATGAATTTGATGTTTGATGTAAGAAACAGAACATTTTTTTCGAAAGAAAATGTGGCCCGTCATATCGAAAGGTACCTTAAGGGTCCTAAAATCAAAATTGATTTTTTGGTCTCTGAGATTTTAAGTTTTAAAATGACACCTTGCTTTTGGTTATTGCATGTTCAGTTGCAAAGTTACATCCAAATTGCTAAAAGGCATCGGGCTGATTCAGAAAACTATAGTTTTGAGAAAATCAAGTATAAAGTTTGGTACTTAGTAAAATTTGAATTGAAAGAGGATTTTTATCTTGGTTTTTAATACATTTTTATCATTTTTTAGATGTTGGAACCTGATTAATAAGATAGAATACACTTTAAAGATAACCTTTCTGATGAAATTAGAAATTCGACCTTGGACGTGATTTTTGACTATGCACAGCTTCAATGGCCCGTTATCTCGTAATTTACTATACTGACCTTAAGGTACCTTTCGATATGATGATCTTAAGCTGCTGTTTAATAATCTGCTGTCAGGTCTACCTGAATGGACCAAGAATTAGTTGAAACAGCCAAAAAATCAGGATTTAGATTTTATTTACACAATCGGCTATAACATCAAACAATTAAAAACATTACAATAGATAAAATAGCTTTACATTTAAAATACAAAGAGAAATCTTGCCTCCGTGAGCTAGCCAGGAGCAAAAAAATCGCTTTCACCTAGAAAGTGCGGCACCTCCAATTCACTGAGACAAACATATATATTGCACAGTATAGACATACAATGAATTATAAAAACATTGAAGGGAAAAGATATAAAATTTAGGAGACCAGCTCCAGATATATGATTTGATTAATTTGACATACACAATAATTTGAAAAAATTTAAAAGGAGACTTAAAAACAACATAATCTAGGGTAACATCCAACAAGGAACTTTTCCTTTTTGGCCCCAGATAAGTACCCAATAATGGCAAACAATATCAGATTACTTATATCCAAAGATTTGGTCTTATGTGCCAACTGGATATTGGTGTCAAATTTTGGTAGATTTGCAGTTCTCCCTGCCCCATTCCTTTGAATATACCAACTGTATTGTGAGAAATGCCCTGGTTTTAAGTACATTTTGAATTTGTTTTGTCCTTTTTGAATGCACAATGAAATAGCTGTGTCCAAATCATGTGATTCCACTTTAGGGAAGTTTGTCAATGTTTGTGTGCCCAAGTTCATTTAGTGCTTAAGGGGCAATTCATTATCATTTTTCATTCTCAAGGTCACTTCTATCAAAATTGAGAGTTTTAGCTGGTAAGAACCCTTGACTGGTTTATGTTACAATCCCCAACCCATTCTTTCAAATGTGTTTCCATTTTTGAGAAAAGTAAGAAAATGTATCATTTTCTAATTACTGTCGGGGGAAAAACCCCAAGTATATTTGTCAAATGAAGTTTGAATTTGCCAAGAGAATCTACTGTCATCTATGGCAATAAATTATTATATACAGTCCTACTTTGACAAATATTTGATTTTGTGTCTTTGATGTGTCGGTAAAGTCTGGTATTGATCTCGTTCTGTAATAACATACAGGTTCAAATGTTTATCATTTCAATGGCTTTTATCCTATTGGAAAGAAGGAAGACATTTAGACATATATAGAACAATGACCCAAATAACAGTCCAAATTGCTTTCTAAATGCTTGTTTTCTGAATTTAACCTTCTGAAATCAACTGGCTCATCAGCAAGCAACCATCAAAGATTTCCCCAGATTTTATAACATTTCTAACAACAAAAATTGTTTTGTGAATTTAACCTTCTGAAATCAACTGGCTAATCGGCAACCATCACAGATATTCCCAGATTTTATAACATTTCTAATGACAAAAATTGTATAAGATTGTTCGGGTTGTAAAAACAAATCAAAACTTTTGCTCATCTTTAAAAAGCAGTGTCTTGCGTTAAGAAGTTTACCAACAACTTAAATTGGTTCTGATCAAAGTATTTTCCTGGTAGTACTCAGGAAGGTGGTTAATACTTAGAAATATTTATTTTTAGAAGACCTAGATACTTATTGACCATGTTAAAAGATAGATCTCAGGTTATCAGCATGCATAAAGCATTTTGAACCAGGCCTTATATGATCCATTTGGTAAACACGTACATGAACTTCCTCTGAATATAGAATGGACAAATATGCGAGACTCTCAATTCTTGCTCATTGAGATGTGCCTAGCATGCTGAACCACACACTGGCTTTTTACATGTAATGACGGTAATTTTATCGCTTCTCCTGAATGAGAAATAGGAAAACTGTGAGTGTTTTGCACCATTTAGTGAATGAAATTAGTGATGCAATTGCAGTAGACCATATTATAGTGCACCATCTCTTAGTCGGAATTTTGATATAGGTATGGGGGAAAGTTTGTCATGTGAGTGCAAGAAAGTCGTATCTGCAATAGCTGCCATCTGTCACAAATTTGGATTGCACACTGTCTAATCTCCAATCTTGGATCAGTGGTTCTTGAATGGTTCTTCAAGTGACACCGTCACCTGAAGAACTATTTCAAGAACCACTGACATAAGACAGGGAATTTTGGAGGGATTTTTCCCAATCTTGTGACAAAGTATGAAATAAAAATAACCTAGGGCAGCCATTGCAGATACAACTTTCTTGCACTCACACGACGAGTTGATTTGCATTAGCAAAAGGTATGTTTGGAAGAACAAACAAACCAAGCTAGAGTTCACATATCTGGGCCTCGCATTTGGCGATGAGATTTTGCTCTGCATTAGTGGGGTAAATACTGATTTTGTGCTTACAGGTGGAATCTGATGATGTATAGTTAAGTGTGACATGAATACTGAGCCACAGATTTGTATAATTTCCTTTCAGCAAAATTTGAGATGGACAAATTCTGGAAAGATATTTCTTCTTGGACAGAAATATGTGCTAAATTGTTACAGAGCCATCATCAACTATGGTTGAATTTTTTACGATATAACATTCAATTTAAATTATAAAATATTCACTTTAAATCGGCAGGGTGTTTGACTCTCATCAACGTCTGAATTCATAACTCACAAATGGCTGCTCTGATACAATCCAAGCAATAGTTATAAAAACCTTAAGGCTAAGAAATACGATAATTTCATGAAGCAGCACATCTATATTATAATTTCTGATAACATGACAAGATCATTGCGACTGTATATCGGACAAAAATAGGATCTTTGGATGAGTTGCAAATAAACACAATTTTATAATACATCACTAATTTTCAAATTACTCCTGCTAATAGAATTTCCACTAGTTTGGGTTTACTCCATCCCCCCCCCCAAAAAAAAAAAATATGGCTACAGATCTATTTTTTTTGGAAAATCGATATGAACACCAGCACCATTGGTTTGTTGTTTAGCTTGCTTGATATCATTTCCTAAATAATCGTTCTTTTATTCCCTTTAGGCTGTTGACTACAATGTGTCTTTGGACCGTGAATCTGATCAGCAGGAATGGTCGTTTACGTTGTATGACTTTGATGGACATCGCAAAGTTACCAGAGAGGTAAGATATCACACTTATATGAATACCAAATTTATCAATTTCACATAGTATCCTGATTTTCTGGTTTTTCATAAAATTTCATTCTCATAGCTACATGTTTTCTGTATCCTTGCAAATTTTGAAAAGCCATTTCCCTACAGAAACATTCTTTACAAATATCTGATGGATCACCCTGAAAGGGGGGACTTTGCAGATGATATCAATTTTGATTTTTTCATTTTATCTGTTGCAGCATTTTCTAAGCTTTAAAATGACACCTTGCTTGTTAAAATTGATCAAGGCGATCAAATTTTACAACATAAAATCTGCTGGAAATTCTTTTTTTTCTCTTTATTTTTTGCTGTCTATTTTCACCCATTTCTTGAAAAGTGTTCTGTCGCAAAGTCCCCCCTTTCGGGGTGAGGCATCACATATGTAGATAGTATTTTAAAGTTGCCAATGAATCATGCTTCTATTCATGGCTATTTTTCTACATTTCATGATTCTCCCTCTAAGGAGTTGTGCTCTATGTAGAAATCTCAGGTGCAACATTTATAAACTACGCATCAAAAGTGTCTACCCAGAATTTCTACAAGCCTGTATATAGTTGAATTAATTTATGTTTTCTTTAATGGATTTTGCCTACAACACGGGCACACCAACCATGTTTCATTGATTTGTAATTGAAATTTACCAAGTTCAGTAACAAGTGACTCTGACTTGAAATAATGGCACATTTTAACAAAAATCTCTGGATTTAATTCTTGCAAGTTTCTGAATGACAGACTGCAGGTACGACCACGTACACCATGAACACACCGTGAGTAGCAGATGTGAATAAAACAATGATTTGCTCCCTAGCACAGGCCATTCAATTTCAGCATGACAGCACGTATTGCAATATTGACCCATGGGATAGCGTAGGTATAATAGAAAACACGGGCCGTTGTACTAATGATGGCTGGTGTGTAGTGTAATTGATTAATTTGCAAGAATTATATTCGGAGGTAAATTGTTAAAATTAAGCATTCCTTGCAAATTAGCGCCGATCGTTGTTGAACCCCATAAATTGCGATTACAAATCGATGAAACTTGGTTGTTGCGCCAAATATTATCAGAAAAACTTAATTTAATTAATCTGCAGGCATGTGGAAATCACGGGTAGAAAATTTTGATGCGCAGTTTAATTCACACTCATTAAAAACATCTGTTTGGAAATGATGACATTATTAATGATTCTCGGTAACGATATACAACAAACCCAAACTCACTTTGGGAATTTGACTGCAATTTGTGACATTCATGATGTGTTGAAATGATAAGGTTGAATGAGAGGATACAATACAAGGATTCCTTTCACCTTGATATGATCGGAGGGGTGGGGTAGGGGGAGGGGGCTTAACAAAGTAGATACAACCCATCTTCAAATTGCCACCAATGTTAAAAACCCATCGGACCCTATCAGGAATCAGGACTAAGTTGAAATTTTAGTTGAGACTATACCATTCTTCAATAAGAATGGCTCAGTTTGTGCACACACCTATAAGCATTTGCCAATGCTATATAGAGCAAAGTGTAAGTTGTTATCAAATTACTAACAATTTTAGCAATGTGATACAGAAGTTTGAATTTGATGTGTTTAAAGTAATACTATATGTGATGGATCATCCCAAGAGGGGGAACCTTGTAGATTATATCAATTTTGATTTTATCATTTCATATCTTACAGCATTTTCTAAGCTTTAAGATGACACCTTGTTGAAATTGATCAAGGCAATCAAATTTTACAACAGAAAATCTGCTGGGAATTCTTATATTTTCTTTATTTTGCTGCCTATTTCACCAGTTTTTTAAAAAGTGTTCTGTCTCAAAGTCACCCTTTTCAGGGTGAGCCATCACATACTGTCCTTTCCAAATACAAAATATGATAAATATCTGAAAACACAAAATAGATCTTTAAACTGACGAAATGTCAAATATTATTTCACATTGAATGTGGGCTTGTATATAAATTGTCCCTGGGCAAATGCAACCTATAGCTGAGGCTGATCACTTCAATTTCGATACAAATCACTATCGGTCGGACGTAATGTCCATCATTGCAATTAATAATATCCTGGACCGTTCTTTAATAATAAACCGCTGTACTTTGATCTGGCCGTGCTTTTAACCGGTCTGCCATCCCTACTATTAGCCTGCTGGCGGTTAAGTTTTCTTTCTTTAATTTAGATAAATGGGATGTTTTATGACAGTTTTGGATCAAGTTCTTTTCATTAGCGTATCACATGCGTGGACATGAGAGCAAGATAATTTGTGAAGAGAAGAGGGATTAGTGGATAGGTTGCAAGATGCTGCAAATCTTGTCTTTCTAGATGCAGTATTAGGAAGATATAACTGCCCATCAGGTTAGGGAAGCAGCTTGCCCAAAAGTATAATGGTCCTGTAAAGAGGGGATGGTCGAGGAGATTTCTCTCTCTTCTTTTTGAGCAGGGCCCCCCAAAATACCCCAAAATCTATAACCCAAAAGAACTTACAAAATGTCATTTTTTATAGTATGAAATTAATGTTTAAGGATATTTAGGTAACAAAGTATTAAAAAAAATGACCCTTTTATATTTTTCTAAATGGGTTTTAGGTGAATTTTTGAATGGGTTGGCATTCCCTTTACAGGCATCTGGATATGATCCTGTTAGAGGACAAACAAGGGGTCAGTGTTTTACAAAATATGCACTATTTTGTCACGAATATTACAAAAATAATTATACAGAAATAATTCAATTTAAACAAGGCAAAATGCATAAACAAAAATGCAAGTAATTTAGGAGAAATGAATGGGTTTACTAAAA
>JXSR01S008758.1:9033-19387 GCA_000969725.1 Ophiothrix spiculata
CAATTTTGATCCAAATTCTCCTCAAATCTGATCCTTTTTGGATCAAAAAGGAGTGTAATTGATCCGAAAAGGATCAACTTTGAGGAGAATTTTGGATCAAAATTGATCCCAAAAAGGGTAAGCTCATATTTGATACTTTATGGGATCAATTTGATCCTTTCTTTTTAAGAGTGTAGATAAACCAATTTAGCACAATAAACAGGCACTGAGGAGGTTTACGACGATATTGTAAGATGAATACTTGAAAAAAGAAATGGAATCTAAGTGTCTCTACTTGTATTTCGTGTCTTTTATTTGTATTTCCAAAACATGGTCTTGCTTCCTTTTACTTTTCTGATCGCAGTACTCGTTCATCTTACCAAATCCTTTGAAATTCACTACCAAAATTGCAAAAAGAATAAAAATCCGTGACTCATTTCCGTAAACAAAAAAAACACGAAATATACACACGAAAAACACGAAAAAAACTAATAACTATTTCGATCCGGCATCCTTCTGTTTCATATGTGTTGTCTTGTGTTGAGCAAATTGAGTTTCTGATCTGTGTGTGGGGGTGTGTGTGTTCTGTAACTTGACTTACGTATTTTGTTCAATTTCACAGGGTTTGGAACCAGGGGAAATTGGCGCAACGGAATTTTGAAAGTGTCTAAGGAAGATGTTTTTCTTGCTTTTTTTCAAAATTTCAGTCTAAGCTCGTTGTTTCGGGGTAAACAATTCTTCCAATTTATCAAAATTAGTCAAATTGGCGCAAGCTCAAAACCCTTAACGGGAACATTGTTCCGGTCTATTTCTCCATAAGGATTTTGTATGTGTAAAAATAGATTTTCTTGATGTTTTTATTGTAGTATCTTTTTTATGGAAACAAATTATGAAATATGAAGTCAAATTATGTGATGATGTCTATTTGGACATATTGTGTGCATACCCGGCTTTTAAATGTGAAAGTGATCTTATACATGTATTTGCCTAAATGAAGTTTTATTTTACCTACAAAACTATTTATAACTTTTGTTTGTAAATTTTATCTGGGCAGCTGCCAAGGGCAACACATATCCATATTTGAAATATTTCAATTCATAGTATATTTGTGATGACACACTCCGAAAAGGGGGACTTTGCGACAGAACACTTTTCGAGAAACTGGTGAAAATAGACAGCAAAAATTAAGAAAATAATAAGAATTTCCAGCAGATTTTCAGTTGTAAAATTTGATTGCCTTGATTAATTTTAACAAGTGAGGTGTCATTTTAAAGCTTAGAAAATGCTTTAACAGATGAAATGATAAAATAAAAATTGATATCATCTGCAAAGTCCCCCCTTTCGGGGTGAGCCATCACATTTATCAACGTCATCTTTAACACATGATGTATTTTCTTCAACAGATGAGAGTGACATGCAATTACATACTCTTTTGCGAGACACTCTACCGCGTAACACTCAATTAGTTTACTTTCCTGTTTTAGTTAGAGGTGACCAATCACTGACGTCAGTGGCAACTTTTTGTATTTTCCCACCAAGGACGCACATGAAAGTTGGTAAATTCTCTAGACTCAAAAATACATATAAACAAAGAATATTGACATTCAACAATTAAAAGCACTTGTTTTTTTAGTTTTTGATATATGAGTAATGAAAATAACACGTTTAGTTTTTGAGAAAAAACAACGAATATTCAGTTATTTTGACTTTTATACATAAAACGGGTTGAAAATCGCAAATGTATTTAAATTACGTAAGCCCCACTGTTCCTCTATCCGATTAAGTGTATTGCCAATGATCAAAACATCTGAATTATTTATATTTTGAAACTGAATTTTGCAAGAAGTATTGCTCGTTTAATGAATTAAAGTAGTAGGCACATAAAGATGAATTGAAACAATTGAGAGCTGCAATATTAGAATCAATAATCATGTGTCCTATTTTTAGATTTTGCTGAGCAAAGCACTGTCCACATAACGAAAAATAGTATATGCATGTATACGCCCTGAGTTTGCGAAAGAGCAGTATAATACGAATACTTTATACCTTGAATATTTCATCAGAAAATTAGCTATAAAGTGAATAGTTTTGGGGAATGTGAACTAAAACCTAATTCCATTTAAAGAAAACCCTTCAATGGTAACGTTTAATAAGTTTTATAATATTCGGCCAATTTCTTATGTTTTTCTTTATTTTTTGAAAATTCCCTAAAAATCAAGAGTTTTTGAATTTTCATGTCCAGAGGGAATGTGCTATGACATTCAAATTTTAGGGGCTGGTGAAGGATCACAAAAGCTAAATTCTCTCGTGGGCTTTTTGCCATAAAGTGTTTTATTATTAAGAAAATTGATTTTGTAACTCCTAAATTTTCAAACACCTATACAATTTTCTAGAAACACTTTAATTTTAAAAGCCAACGAGAGATTGTTGCAAATTTGATAAGCTTTCATTTGACACCTTGTTTGTTCAAATTGAAGCATGGAAAGTATGAATGAAAATTCTGAGAAATCTGGCTATTCAGTGTTTCTAGAAATTAACGCAATAAAATTCGGGAAGTAGAAACATTAGAAGTCTCCCGTACATAAACGATGAAAGAAATTTCTTTAAATCAAAATTTATGACAATCTGTGATCAGTTTGCAATGCAAGGAAAAGAAAATTAGTTTCATTTATGAACCACTGCCAGAGAAAAAAAAATATTTTGTAAATAGTATTTTTTTCAGAAATTTGACAAATTTTGGGAAATTTTCATGGTGGCCAAATTTGCCATGTACAAAGTCTATGGGAAATTGGAAAATAAAAATAGCGTAACTCCAAAACGCTTTGACGGAAAAAATCTAAATTTGGAATACAATTTTTTTCCATCATTCTCCACATTCAGTGAAATTTTGAACACATTCTGTGCAGGACACCGTAGCCGTTAGAGCTACCTTAAGTGGAGATGGCATTCTGTATGCCAAAGATGAATCAAGTTCCAGTTACATCATTTCCGAAATACAGCTGTCGGAAACACACAACTACAACAATATCTAGCTCAAAAGTTTCGTAAACAGGAGGCGTTTGGACATGAATACGGTATTTAATCTATTCTTATTCTTATTAGCATCTCAAAATAAACCACGATTGATCACAATATTACATATATCACGCTAATACACACCACAAGACGTGACTTTTTGTAAAGTTCAGGAATTAAATCCCGAATTGAAACCTAAGCTGTGAAGAATTTCTTAATTTGTTGTCAATAATCGATGAGCAAAGAAAAAAACACAATTGGACTTTAAATCAATCTCCTCTCTTAATAATTTGAAAGGACACCTTTTGAAAACAAAATATGTAATGGCTCGACCCGAAAGGGGGAACTTGAAAATGATATGAATGTTTTCATTTCATCTGTTGCAGCATTTTCTAAGCTTTAAAATGACCCCTTACCTGTTGAAATTGATAAAGGCGATCAAATTTTGCAACAGAAAATCTGCTGGAAATTCTAATTATTGTATTTATTGTTTGCTCCTATATTCACCTGTATCTTGAAAAGTGTTCTGTCGGAAAGTCCCCCTTTTCGGGGTGAGTCATCACATATACCCTTTAAATCAGAGATCTGAAATCAAAAGGTAAATCCAAAAAATAAGATTTAAAATATAACTTTCTACTCAGCCATTACTATACTTGGATCTTTGACAACTACCTCAGTTAAGTTTTGTTCTTATAAAATGAGAGAATAGTTGTTCATAAAACGCAATGCATATTTGGATATTTAGAATATCTAAACATATAACGCTTCAAAAATCGAAATAAAGTGAAAAAGTAAAGTTCTAAATAAAACAAAAGTCGTATACATAATACGGTATAAACAAAATTTTAGACGAGTTACATGTTTACGTATTACTTATCATTCAGAACAACAACAACTTGAATAAATATTCTCGGGCGTTGTAAAGTAGAAAAAAAAATTGTTTTGTAATAATATGTTACTTGATCTTCCATAGTATTTGTGTTTTTATACCAGAAACCAGGAAAATTATTCAATTGACTCTAGTATTTTAGGCTTCTTTGAAAGAAAACACCCGCCGAAACAAAAACCTAAACTAATGCATGCATTCATGTTGAATCTGTGTTTTTTACATTTCTCTAATGTAAAAAAAATCAATGTTAGCTACAGATGTTAAACAAAGAACCTGTTATGAGACTGAGAGTCTCCCAAAATCCGATCTTACTTAAAGTTCATAATATATGATTTAACAAGTATGTACTACAGAAATAAATAGCACCTCACTCAGAGCAGTTGGGCTTTCAGCTACCATTAGTTTGTTTATTTCTTCTTTGTACTGGGTCCATGTTCAGAGGGAAATTTAACCATCTGTTCTTCCACATGGCCCACACTAGTGTTATTCTAATTTTTAAAAACCCATCCTAAACTCATTATCATTAAAAAAAAAATTAATATAGACATCTACAAGTTGTTAGATAACAATTACAATGTATACCGTATACGTATAAATTGTAACATAATGCTCACGAGGATCTTTTCGATGATGTATCAAGGCGTAATATTACATCTATTGGTAGAAGAGCGCTGATCTTGAAAAAATATGAATGAAACATTACTATAGAATAAAAAAGAATGGCAAAAAGATAATATTCTTGCTGCAACAGTGTCTAATGATTGTAACATTTTTGAATGTACTCATGGTATTTAAAATAGACATCTACAGGTTGTAAGATAACAATTACAATGTATACCGTATACGTATAAATTGTGACATAATGCTCACGAGGATCTTTTCGATGATTTATCAAGGCGTAATAATTATACAGGGTGTCCCAATAAAAATGCATCACTTTTGTTTTTGATCATACCTCAGAAACTAACGGACAAAAATTAAAAAACTTTTTTCATAATAATAAATAATATAGCTTAGTCTTTCATCGGTGACATTTTGATCAAAATCCTTTGAGCAATTCTTGAAAAAACTAGCATTTTGTAAGAAGACTCAATTTCCCCCCATTCCAATAGGGTTTACCACAGTAACGCATATTTGCAACTATAATCGATCTGACATGTCCATGTCACCAGAGTAGTAGGCCTACTCTAAATGGGAAAACTCCTTTTATTCATGGGTAAACACATTTTCAGGAAAACAACTATAAAACAACAGCAACGACAACAATAATAGCAACAACAACAGAAAACTTAGAATTTGAATAAACCAAATCAACACTTGAAAGCTTGTCTGATCACTCTCGACTCCCTTCACTGTCCGGGATTTAGAACGTCGCATTGGACCAGGAAAATGATGATAAGAACTCAAAGGCACCTGGAAACGGATTGTGGAAATGCGATAGCTATCAGACATTCCAATTTTCACGAGGAGGTGAATAACTGCTTTGTAATTTTGTTTTGAATATGTTGACAATGTTATATTTTTAACACTTGTAAAGGGAGAGACATTCATAAAGATTGTCTTTTTTATGTAAAATTTTCTGAAATAGACTTTCCATTAAAGGAAATCTCTGCCTTGGTTTTCTTGAGAAACCATGAACTCGTTTTTTCTTTTTATTTAACGCTGCAAAACGGCAAAACCAACACATTGAATTACAGTGCCACTTTCAGTGCTGAAAAAGATATCAAAGTTATGTTTTAGAGTCTGTTCCATATTTTGGGATCTTTAAGTGTCTGCTTTGCAAGTTTAAATTAAGTTGATCAATAGTAACCAAAGATATGCTTTATTAACATGATGAACAAGAGTTACTGTAGTAAACCCCATAATTGGAATGGAGTAAAATTGAGTATTTTTACAAAATTCTAGTTTTCTCAAGAATGGCTCGACGGATTTTGCTCAAAATTTCACCGATAAAAGACTTAACTATATTTATTAATATTATGAAAAAAAAAAGAAAGACCATTGGTTCTGATATATGATCAATAACAAAAGTGATGCATTTTTATTGGGACACCCTGTATATTACATTTTTTGGTAGAGAATAGCGCCGACCTAAAAAAATGGAATGGAACATTGCAATTATTGAATAAGAAATTTTTGGCAAAAGATACAATCCTTGCTGCAACGGTGTCTGATGATTGTAGCATTTGTGAATGTACTCATGGTATAATGAGATACATTTTTTAAGGGACGGCAGTCAAAACGAACATTCAAGACATAGAACTAATGGACTCGCAATTTTGCTATTTTCAACCACGCAATTGAATAATATGCAACTTGAAAAGCTTTTAAAAATCCTATTTATGTGTGTCTATTTATGGCATTGCGGATTCCTAGTAAGTCTGGAGATTTCTTCATCGATTGCGGAAAAGTAATATTCTCTATTGTCATGAAATGACATTCTCTGAATATATAACATCTCTCTGTCTCTTCTTCTATATAAAAAACCACTCACTGTTACATTTTAAGTTGAAGTGATGAATTTCTTATTCCCTTAAAAACCATTGCCATTTTGCAATCTACTTGCTTTGGCGAACTCTATTTAAATCTATTCAATCCAATCTTTAAAAGGATATCGATCAACATTGAGGTTAGTTTAAAGACCAACTGACAATATTTAACGCTTAAGCACGGAGAAGTGTGTGAGATGAAAGCACAAGAGTCACTTCCCGAAAGGAAGTGGAATCCCAGACGGCTATACTTTTTGGTTTATCTGAGAGTGATTTTGTAATTTTGAAGCCTTATTTTCACCTACAAATACTGTATTTACTGTAACAGTTTGTAACCTGTGTTTACTTTCTAAATTTCATATGGGCAACAACTAAAGGCAACTTATCTTCACATTAAAAGATTAAAATAAGTAACATATATTTCAACTCTACCATCTATTAAAACTCAACTCTAATAGTGTATTAAAAGTCCAGCTATCATATCATTGCAACATTGTTCGACGTTTACCAATACGCAGTCCTTAGATTTCAAAGCTCACTGCTAGTATCGCGTGTAGAGACTGCGCATCAGTAAACGTCGAGGGATATGCGGTGAACTCTTAATGCACAATATGTTTATTACCACATCGTAAACACCTTTGCAGATGCGATTTTATCTTGTGAATTTTATGTGTAGTTGCTGATTATCTTTAGTTAAAGTACAAATTTTCCACACAGATGTATGTATAGTACAGTGTGACTCAATAAACTATGTTTTAGATAAATTTGTGGGGTTTCTTTTCGTAAGCACAGTGGCGTACCAAGCGTGGGTGCTGGTTGGGTGGGGCGGGTTGTAGGGGAGGGGACAGGAGGGCAGGAGCTCCGAAGAAAAAATGTCAGCTTTCAAATGAAATCAAGAAAATAAAAGTTTCAATATATAGTACACTTTTAATGTTACTGTGCAAGGTTGAACACCCAACAATTTCATTATTTCATCTTTAAATGAATGGATACATTCCTTTATCACAAATATTAGGTTAAATTATTTAAAAAAATAAAATATCAGGATCTGCTAAGTTGAAAATCTCACTTACGTAGATTAAATAGATAGATTGTGAGAAATACCGAAGAGACCTAAGTGACCCTTCACCCAATAATTGTGTAGCTAGGTCAAGTCTGATTTTTCTTCAAAGTGCACCGTTTGACTTGCAATATGACATTGATGTACGTAAGGAAATCTTACAAAATGACAAAAGTTTTTAAATTGGTACGAGGTCACAAAACGGTCACCAAGAGAGATAGAACCAAAAGTCAAATAGTTCTCAATTTGTTCCAATTTACCTGTCACTGAATGCTCGCAGACCGGTGAAATGAGACTGAGTGCCTCCCATAACCAGGAGCCCGGGTCTAATTGAAATACACGGAATAAGTCGCAATCATTGATTTATTGATCGCACATGCACAAGTACGTTCTACACAATTGTATAGTAGCTAGGACGCTCAGTCATACGGACGTTGTATTTCATTACACCAGGAGTGACCTAAAAGTCAGAGTTACTTTTTTAAAAGATGATCAAAACGTTCACCCGAGGGCCATCTGACATTATTTCAAGGTCACTGCAATAACTAAACTAGGACTATGGATGACCCTTTCATCGGAAAATGAACCGATGGGGTCAGTTCAAGGTCATCTGAGGTCAAATATTAAAACAAATTTCAGAAGGTTTTCAAAAGGTCAACTGAGTCAAGTAAAGTTAACTGCAATAACTCTGTGTAACACTTTAACACTTGACCCTGGATGAACAAAATTAGGAGCATAGATAGCCCTTGATCCGGGAAGAACCAGTTGAGTCAGGTCAAGTTCAAAAGGTCAGTTGAGATCAAAAACATGAAGACACTGTAAAATTTATCTTAGGTCACGACAGGTCACCATAGGGGTAAAATGTCCAATTGACGGGCAAAATTACCAAAAGTACTCGACCACGTAACTTATTTCATACTCCTTACAAGGTTTTAGGTTTTAATCACTCACCTAAGCATAAAACACTTCAATTTTCCGTCATTTTTCCGTAGCATTTTTTCTATGATTCAGACATTTAAAAGATGATGATCTGTACAGATTGTCTGCTAAATTTGGTTGAAATCTGACGCCAGCTGCTATGGTTTTTGAACTTTGAAGTGGTGTCTATAATTTCAATAACGGAACAGCATTGTTTAGGCTTCACTGAGTATCCTGAATTTCGATCGTGTTTTACTCGGAAGTTGTGATTATCAAAATCAGATATTGGTTGTTAGATATTTTTTAAACGTTTGAACCAAAGCTCGGACTACCACAAATTTGGTACCATATTAAAGCCTAAACAGAATAAATTGATAATAATTCCGATGAGTACAGTAGAAGTTTTAATCATCAAATTTAGAATCAAAACAAATAAGGAATAAACAAACTGGCCATCGATACCAAACAGTCGCTTAATACGTTTGGACCAAAGATGTACCTTTCGATGTATCGCGTCACATTTTAAGCATTTTTTATTTATCCCACGATTTGTCACCCTTTTGATTATGTTACTGTTAGAATTGCTTTCATTATTCCAGTTCCCGAATTTTTGACAAAAAATATACACTGATGTAAGTATAGCTAAAAACTAGCTAAAACATAAGCAAATACTTTTTAATATCTGTTCACATCCGATTTAATCCTGGTCCATTAAATTTTCATTTCATTTCTGCATAAAATGTACATTAGTTTTGCTGTACTTGTAATAACACCCATTAAAAGATTACTTAAATTTCATATGCCCATATCTGCCCACACTAAAAACAGCTATAAAGAGCCAGCAATTCGTTTTGACAATAGACATGATTGAGGCAAATCAATTTGAAAGGAAAATGTATAACTGCATGCAGATTAATCTTAAATATTAATGTTTTCTTTCCACATAAGCCGAAACCGTTTTGCATCAATAGAGCCCTGGGCATATTGGTGTATTTTGATTTCCATTTATTTTATTGTAGGCTAAAGAATAATATCCAATAATGCGATGCTAAAATAAGACTTATCATCCTGACCCACTTGTAGTGGATCTTTTTTATCCATAGGCAAATGGTACGATTTCATTTGGAGGGGATGCGTTCAGATCAAAACTAAAGTTCATATTGTTCATAAAGTTTGTATTTGTGTCATTTCATTACAGGTTTTAAGAACGTATTCCTTAATCAATTCAATAGTAATAAGTATAATGATACTAAATTGCTATAGAGCAGTATAAGGTCATTATTTAAAAAAAAATCTTATTATTAAAACAACAGATACAGTCAATAAAAAGGTATAATAAAGAATGCGTTGTTGACGACTTCTTTTGAAATTAAATTCTAGACTTTGCAAAATCTTGATTGATTGGTGACATTTTTGCACGCGTTGAGACAATATCTTATGCCCATGATGGCTTACCATGATAGATGTGATACAAAGCCATAAATGTGCAATATTTTTATTTCAAGGTCATAATGTTTGAAATTTTTTTCAATATATAAAGTAGTTAATGTGAATTTCACGTCTCACGACCACCTGCTTATATGTACTCTGTTCAGTATATATTTTGAGATATATTGCGTTTTCAAATTGTTCATATCGAAAGCTACTATTTAACATCGCTTGCCTTCACAAGATTTAATTTAAATTCCTTTGCTATACTAACCTGTCACATTACTGTCACTCTACTCTCTTATCAAGCTTATCAACGTTTGGCTAGTGTAAAGGTGTCTGTCTAACACGCTGATAACTTAGTGCACTTTTTAAAGCATTTAATCTCAAGTTCAACGCCACACAAGCTTATAAAGTAATAGTTAGAAAGACGTAAACATATTTCAAATAAGTCGAGTATCAAGTGAAGTCTGTAAGACATAGCAATGCAAGCAGATGAAGATTTCATTTATTCACTTTTCACTATACTATTGATAAAGAACGAGAATATTCGTACAAATTACTTTACAATTTATA
>JXSR01S008759.1:33341-45665 GCA_000969725.1 Ophiothrix spiculata
AACAGAAGTCATTGCCTGTTGGACAAAAAAGACTCAAATAAATGTAGAAAGTATGATGTAATTACTACAAAAAAAACCCACCACAAAGCACTTAATGCTACAAAATGTTCAAATTTTCATGGATTAAACTAAAAAAGAATATGTAAAAGCACACAATTATTTAACGTATCCAATGTGTTGAGTGAATTCAGAGAAGTACCTCAACATAGCTATTTCCTAGAGCTTAAATACCACAACCAAAAACAAGTAACGACTTTGGTGATTAGACAATTTGAGATGGGCTATCACAAATCTGAGATGGGCTACATTTAAATATAATACATATTATTGAAACTGATACATGACCCTGGATTAAAGTGAAATATGATGTACCGTATCCGCTCGTCCAATTCAACTACTCATTTTCTGAATTTAGATCACGTTACAATTGAGCGCTTTCATACTAGCGTGCCAAAAATTGTTAAAATCATTAAAATGAAGTGTCGGTCATAGGGTATGACTATTTGTCAAACTTTTGGAAATGGGTATTTTGTTAATTTAAGGAGATTGTCGGATGGAAAATAGTTGAATTAGACGAGTGAATAGGGTACACTGGATCTTTTCAATATATCCAGTTTTGATCATATTCACCTGTCACCCGGATTATATTCTGATTGTTTAACTGCATTCAGAGCTAGACACTCATAACAGATTAGTTTAAACTCCATAAACAGCACATTCACTTATAGTTTAAGAACATTAAAAGGTAAGGTTGGGCCAAGATACCCTATTCACTCGACCAATTCAACTACTTTAAAATCTCGATATAGTGCACCTCATGTTTTGCTCATAAACGTGTTCCTTACAACAATACCAATATATATCAGACACAGGCAATCAATTTCATATCATTTAAACCATATAAAAATATGGCACAAAATGGCAACTGGGAAAAGGTGCACTATATTGAGATTTTAAAGTATTTGCCATCTGACAAACCCTTTAAATTTATAAATACCATGACTTCCAAAAGTTTGCAAAATTATCATACTTTATAACCAACATAGTATCAAAGTAAATTAACAAGTTTTGGAACACTGGTAGGAAATAACAATTGGTGAAAAGCGATTTAAATTCAGAAAATCAGTAGTTGAATTGGACGAGTGGATAGGGTAATACATTTGCTGATATGGTGATATTGCTATTTCTATTATAAAAGAACGGCACATTATTGTTATGAAGGCAAAGAAGAAGAATCACTATCTTAATTAACAAACATGTTTCTGTGTTGAGTGAATTCAGAAAAGAACCTCAAAGTAGCTGTTTCAAAGAGCTTAAATACCACAAACAGAAACAAGTAACGACTTTGGTGATTAGACAAGTTGAGATTGGGTTACATTTAAATATGATACATATTATAGAAACTGATACATTACCCTGGATCAAAGTGAAACAAGATTCAGATTGGACCTTTTCAATATATCCAGTTTTGATCATATTCACCTGTCACCCGGATTATATTCTGATTGTTTAACCACATTCAGAGCTAGACACTCATAACAGATTAGTTTAAACTGCACAAACAACACATGCAGGGCATTCACTTATTGTTTAAGAATAATATTATACAGGTAAGATTAGACCAAGACACATTTGCTGATATGGTGCTATCACTATTTCTGTTATAAAAGAACTGCACATTATTGTTATGAAGGCAAAGCAGAAGAATCACTATCTTAACTAACAAACATGTTTCTGTGTTAAGTGAATTCAGAAAAGTACCTCAAAGTAGCTGTTTCACAGAGCTTAAATACCACAAACGTAAAACAAGTAATGACTTTGGTGATTAGACAACTTGAGACAGGTTAAATTTAAATATGATACATATAATAGAAACTGATAAATTACCCTGGATCAAAGTGAAACAAGAATCAGATTGGACCTTTTCAATATATCCAGTTTTGATCATATTCACCTGTCAACCGGATTATATTCTGATTGTTTAACTGCATTCAGAGCTAGACACTAACATTAGATTAGTTTAAACTCCACAAACAACACATGCAGGGCATTCACCTATAGTTTAAGAAGAAATACAGCCAGGAACATAATTTTATTTTGTGACCCTTTTAGTCTTCTTTCCATAGCCACTGTGCAAAGTAACACTTTTATCCCACTTAAAAACTTATTGACCAGAGAGCGGCTTTTTAGAGGTCCATTTTACCCAAAAATCCATATTATATTTAGCTAAATATCAAAATTTTCAAGTTGGCCATGCTTTATCACATCATTATGACGTCATTTGTTGACCGATTTCTATGATTTTGGTATCATTTGTAAGAGGAGATCCTAACCATGTTTTAGTCAAGCATTTAAACTATGGGTGTGTCGTTATATAATTAATGGGCTGTAACTTTTTAAATGCAGGGATTTTATTACGTAATGTATCTTTTACATGCATTTTATCTAGTTTTAAACAAACGGAAGGTTGTTGACATCTATTGACGCCTGTATATTATAGATGCCATTGATATCATTTTTGCACCATTATGTACACAAGAGACACAATTGACCATCCTGATTAAAGTTAGTGGATATAGCTCTTTTCCTTCTGGGTGATCTTTAAAACTTTTTGATACCCCCTCACAACCTGTGCACCTGAGGTATAACTCAAAAACACTTGTGGCAGATCTTCAACCCACAACCATTTATCAGATCTTGATACTTGAACTGTTTTGTCCTTTTGGTTTGGTCAAACAACAAAAGGGCTGATATATTTACCATTTTCAGTTATCAGGATAATCCTGGAATTAATCGTATCTTTAGGTAATGTACCATTAAGGATGATCACAGTGATAAGTTCCTACCTTTAGATTTTGTTTATTTTTTGTCAGTTAATAGATAAGAGTCTAAACTTCAAAATTCAGCAATTAAAAATGGGGGTCACTGATTATCTTAGCGCGCTATGACGTTATATATGACGTCATTTTCCTTTTAATTGACGATAACTTGAAAACACAAGCGTTAGGATAATTATGGTAATTAACTTTTTTTATCTGTTTGATGTTATAAAACCAAATTTCTACATTCCGTTTTGTCAAAATCGCCCCACCACTGACCAACACCTGATTCTGTTAGAAATCTCTTGAATAACAATTCATAAACAATAGATTTGAACTGAGCCAAATTTCATTTTTTGACATAAAATGCGTTCATGCAAAAGTGTTTACTTATACCTCTTATACCTAAAGTTTTGAAAGTCAACTTTGCCGCGAAGTGCAATAAATTAAGTGCGGTTAATTGATTGCATGTTGCTATTATACACTGTAGTAATAAGTATCTTTGAAATCGATTTACAGCTAATTCTTATTGCAATATTTTTAGTGAAGTGCTTTGAATTTTGATCACTAAAACAAGAATGGATAAAGAAAGTGTGTCATATTATGCATCATTCAAAAGCTGAGACTATAGAGAATCAAATCATGTCATAAACTCAATTTTGAAATTTGTGACTTTCCTCTCATTTTGCCAGAGCACCCCTCATATGCTTGTAGGTTAAAACATATTAACTATTAAATATATACTAACAGATGCTAAATGACCAGACATATAGTATATTGTTGGGAAAGATAAAATGCAATAGATAGTGTTCTAATATAAATTCTCACCCCTAAAGAACCACAGTGGCAAAACAACTTGAACATAAGGATATTCTCATTTTATTTTCTCTGCCTCTCACCAAATTTATTGCTCTTATTTGGAGTTTAAAAAAAAAAGGGTTAGAAAAAAACCAACCACACATATAATGGGGAGAATAGAGAACTAAACCTGACTCCAGTCTTGTTTATTTAGCTGGGCTCTAAATTCGTTCAGACATTAATAAATATTTTATTGTAATATTTGCACCAGGTGTATTGTATGTGTCTGCAACACTTTAGCATAAAGCAAATGTGTGGAATTAATATAAAAAAGTGCCTGGCCTGTGTTAAATTTGCAGACATGACTTGGAGTTAGACAGTGTTTTTCACAGTTTCATTCATGTGCTGTGTATTTTATGTATGCATTTGTCACTCTATATCATAAAAACAAGTATAGGATGTGTGGATTTGACTAAGGGCCAAATCATAGTCGGCTTCCAAACAAAATTTTCCTACCAAACATTTGATCGTGACGTCACCAAATTTAAACTATGAATGGGTAACAAGCATTTGGTCCAAATTATGTATATGGCAATTCAATAACATGTGCAATCTAGTGCGAAGTTTTATTTGGTCTCAACTCGGTGTTGAAGTTATTTTGTTTGGAGTCACTTGTCATTTTGACGTCACAACCAAATGTTTGGTAGAAAAAATTTAGTTTGGAGGCCGACTATAATTTGGCCCTTACATATGATTGTTGAGCCAGTATGGCACGATTAATAGTAGTTTTAGGATGGGCAAAAAACCTAATACTATTACAAACTGAGTTTCTATTGTAAGTCTGCTACAAAATACACCTAAATATAGCCATGTGGAAAGATAAATCTTTCTTGAAGTTCTCAAATTTGGAATAAAAAGTACCTTGTATTCTCAGGAAATTTATTTTTCAAAAATCAATGTCAAATAAAATATGTAAAGTGGCAAAATAAGATATTAAAATACAATAGACAGTTACCTAGATAATACAAGAATTTATATTCCCTTCAATGACCAAGCAAAATTGATATATTCTTATCTAGCTCTTATCTTGCCCATGAAACCTCGGGGGAAAATCCCTATGTAAAATTTATTATGTAATTGTTAACTGTCTGGTGAGCACACTTTGTGGATCATTTTATTATTTCAACCTTGTTTCCTGGTCATAGATATAGACAACCATGGTACTAGAAAACACAAAAGGAACTTCATAGTCTGGCAGAAATATTGTCAAATACATTGAAAGATATCTTAATTAGCTATCTTTGTTTGGTAAGAAAAATAGTTAAAGATATGTATCAATGAAAACTTGAAAGTTAAAATTCAGATGATGACAACTTGTTTACTAGCTAATTTTCCCCCTTCAATGACTAAATAATATAGATATATTCTAATCTTGTTCTTGATACCTCAGGGGAACCTGTGATACAAAATTTATCATGTAATTGTTTCTCGTCTGGTGAGCATATTTCACAAATTAATTTGTGGTTGGGAGCTAAATGTCAACTAACTTTGATGGCTTCAAACTGACAGTTTAGGGCAATAAACAACAATTTAAGGTAAATTAATCTAAATAAAAGACTCACACTCTGATCAAAAAATAGAAAAAAAAGAGACACATTTTGAAAGTTATAATCGTAAAGCAACAACCAATAGGGAAAAGCAACATTTGTTGTTTCTATAACATGGTATAAGTGGCAAATCCCCATATAGGTATTCCTAAGAAATTACAGTTGTTTCAACCACAGTTCCTTTAAGTATTAAAATTAAATTGTGACACATTTTTAAAATAATGAAATATATTGGTCAAGAAATATTGACACATGATATGAAACTGTAATGTAAATATCAAAGATGTAAGTTTGCTTTTAATCTCAGACTTAATTTACATTCAAGATTGTCTTGTAGCTGAATCTAGGGTAGCAAAAGAAAAAAAAAACCACTGTGTTTGAAAAAGTTAATTGCCTACTAGACAACTAGTCTAAATGTAGAAAGTATAAAGTAGTTTCTGCAAATAAACCACTAAGCCCTAATGCAATAAATCATTCAAATGTTCAAATGTTAAATTAAAAAATCAAAAACATACTGAAATGCACATATAATGAACCATGCACAAAACTATAACAAGAAGATTAAAATTACTTAAACTACAAAAACAAAAACAATGTGGACATTTTTAGAGATTAAAAGGTTTGATTAAATTACATTTATCAAAATTATAAAGGATACAGAAACTGATACCCTACTCTTGATCAAAGCAAAATATGCACAAGTTGAAGGTCTGTATGAATCTATCAAAAAATCATTTTTGAAAAAAGTTGTCTCTAAGCCGTTTTGCAATTCAGCTCTTCATATAATGAACCATGTAAGCGATTTCACAAAACTATAACAAGAAGTTACAATTAACTACAAAAACAAAAACAATATTGACATTTTTAGAGATTAAAAGGTTTGATTAAATTACATTCATCAAAATCATAAAGGATACAGAAACTGATACCCTACTCTTGATCAAAGCAAAATATGATACAGATTGGATCTTATGAATAAATCATGTTTTGATCATAGTCACCTGTCACCTGCATTATATTCTGGCTGTTTAGTCTCAAATACACTTGCAGATGTCTGCTAGACACTCACAAAGGATTATCTCAAATTCTACATACACATACAGGAGATTTACCTGTATTTGATACAAGGACAACAGGCCACTAGGGTGTAGAGGGAAAAACTGATCCTGGAATGAAGCAGTGTATACATTCAACATAAAGAGTCAGGAATTTTCACTAAAAATTATTGTAGGAAAAGAAACGTGTTGTACTATATTCCGAAGAAATCTTTCACTGACGCAAACATAATAAACCCCTAAAAAGTCTTTGCACAACAAAAAGTAACTTGCCATCCAATTATCATTTGGCATGCAACATCCAGAGTGCATAGCATGAACAACTTTGAACTTTCCCCCTTTGGGATGATATTATGTACGGCAGTAAAAGTGCGGTAGTTTTCACATTTTTTCACCAAGTAAACATTATAAATATTTACTAATAATGAACATACTATAATAAAACACTCAATGCCAGAAAACTTCTAAGCGCTGTACAAAACACCATGAAAAACAAATACAAAGAAAATTATACAAAAGAACTTCAATACAACTGCACAAAGTCAATAGATTACAAACGATAAAGTCCATCACTAGCACTAGGATTGTTAAAAAGGTGCGTTGTGAATTAACGCTTTAAACTGGATATTGAGTCCGCATTGCTAACTTTAGTCCAAACTGCCACAGAAAACCACATCTGCCATAAGAAATTTGTTGAAACCTCTCAACAAGATGGAGTTTGCAGGAGGGTCTGAGAACTGGAGAGATATATATATCCAGCCTTGGCCTGTATGAGGGAGAATCAAAAAGTTTTAAACTTCACCCAGAAGAAATAGAGCCAGGGGCATAATTTTATTACAAGATCTTTCAGCCTTCTTTACATAGTCAATGTGCAAAGTAAAACATTTCTCCCACTTGACTTTCCACAAACCATCATTGTAGAAATCTTGTCGACTGAAAAAAAAACCCTCATTTTGAATTTGAATGAGAATCAACATTTTCAGGTCTTTGATTTTCAGGTCAGCCATTTTCAATTGTGATGGCATTCATTGGTTGATTTCAATAATTTTGGTTATCAATTTAAAAAAAAAGAGACCCTACCCTATACTATCAAATAACTAAGCTTCAGGCATGTGATCATAGATTTTCTGGGCACTGTAACTTGTTCAAGTATAGGATTTATTCACACTGTGTATCTCAATTTTCTTCATACATCTATCACTAACTGCAGAAAAAGTAAAACAACTTATGGGACCATTTTGTACCATAGTGTACATTTGGATGGTTGACAAATCTGATAATTTCATCAATATAGCTCCTTCCCTTGTGGGAGAAAATTTAAATGTTTTTTTGATAACCCCTTGTATATATAAAAGTGTTATATGTATTCTAATTTCAGTCCCACTGGTTGGCTTGTTTCATTGTTTAGAATTCATCGTCTGAGACTATATACTTAAAAAACCCTCAAAGGTAATGTATATTATTACATTAAATAAAGCATTTGTATGTCTACATGTAAACTAAATATTAAAACATCTTTAAAACTGGTTCTTGTAAATCAAATGCTTGAAAACTAGAACAATTATAGAGAACACTATTAACTTAACCATTGTTTGCAAATCATATCTACTTGTAAGTTTATGTTATTGAATTTTAACGATGCATAAATTTTCAATATTCTGACTGTTTCTTTTTAAATTTTACAATCTTATATACCAAACATTCAAGGGGAAAATCCCTAGCAATTCATGCCTTGGGTATTAAAATTCAAATATTCAACAAATTTGTTGAAGAAAATAGGACATATGAAACCTCAAAAGTAATCCTGCTTCTGTCTGCCTACATTAGTGCCACATCTATTATACATGATATCATTGTGTACTTAATGGTACTGTGTAAAATAACAAGGTTTATTACAAGATATAATTATGTTTATACAATATATAATAGAACATGTGGTATCATATTTGCAAACGAGCAATATTTTATTATCTTCATATCAATGTATGCTTGAACTGTAATGTCAGGGGTGATGCTTCGACCAGAAATGAGCACAAATTTTGGATGCCAATCACTTACTTTTAATGTTGGTAAAAAAATAATTGAGGACTTGTTTTAGGATCGAGAAGCACATTTATATAATTGTGTCAAGTATTTCAAATACTTTGCAAAATAGAATCTACATTACTAAATACACCAGCAATATCCAGGTATTCATGGCATTCAAGGAAATATCAACCAAAAAAGAAAACAATACAAAATTAATACAAATATAATTTCAAGAGTTTCTTAAAAATAACAGTAGATTTTGCAGTTCTGATATACAGTGAGGGACATGCAACTGAAAAGGGTTTTTCACCAGCACGATTCCTAGTGGAGAGAACTGAGAGCAGAGTCCTATCAGTTGCAGATAGCGTACCCGGACCAAGAGGCAATAATCTATGAGCAAGCAGATCAGTCAGATATTCAGGACCAGAGTTATTTAAACACTTGTACACAAAAAGACATAGTTTAAACATGTTTTGTATATAATTGGTAGCCAGCAAAGAGTTTGCATAAATGGGAGAGGACTGTCTAGTCTAGAAGCTTGTAAGATCAGTGCTGCATGGCGTTGTAGAGACTGAAGGCAACCGAGGTCTTGTAAATATGCGCCATACATATCGTTACCTTGGTTGTAATATTCACCCTTTGTTCAGCTTCCAATAACCTAGGGGTGGTACTCAGATGGACAAATCAAGTGACAGTTTTGGATGCATGTGGAAGTCTAGATCTTCCCCAGATCCATCGACTAACCCTTCCCCTTTATTTATTAAATCCTGTGACCAATATAAATCAAGTGACCAAATCAATTTAGTGACTAAGCAGCGAGGTTGTGGCGCTGCCAGGGACATGTATCAAGATACTTGGCTTGAAGCTTGGCTAGAGGATTCTGCAGCTCAGTATGGCCAGTGGAAAATACATGGCTTAGTCACAGCTAGAGGAAGACTGGAGTGTCCGGAAAAAAACCTACAGAAGCAAGTATGGACTATAAACCAAATGCATATACAGCACCGGGGCCAGGAATTGAACCCAAAACACCCAAGACTCATTGGTGCAAAGCAAAGAAAGTACCACTACGCTAATCGTTATTAAACTGCATATTTATTAATTTGTTTCACATCAGGTTGAATATATTTAAAACATGATGTGACAAAAAGAAATGTCTTTCCCTTATTAAAAGTGTTTATTTCTTTGAAATAGTTGAAACAGATTTCAATATCTACACTAACATTTGATTTAGGAACCTTAGATATTTCTTGAAAAAATCAAATCAGATTAGCTTCAACAAATTTAACAGTTTCACCAGGTATAAACTATTTACTTTCTCATTACATCTGTCCCTTATAAAAATGTACTGTATATTATTTACTTAACATTTACTTAGAACTATAAAGGTGTTTGTTGAGTTCTGGAAAGTCCCGATAGGTTGGTTGTATATTTTATGGTGGCTAAACCTCTAGTAGAAGACTGGTAACTGCCATGCAAGTTTTGAACTGCCCTACCAATAATATTTTGTTGTTCTTGTTTAACATTTTGGATTTTGTTTTACTACACCCATTCGTCTCAAGTACATGTATCTTGGAATATCAAGTCTTATGACTGACCCATGAAAAGATAATAGTAAGTATAAGTATTGAAAAGCAAGAGACACATAAACGAAAAACTTGTTATTACGTTTGACCTACTTTTGATGCTGAGCAACATCTATATACAAACGCAATGAATGTCAAAGATTGGTCACCATAACCAAATTGTTCGGATTTGACTTATTCTTTAAACATCATATATTTCTCTTTAGAGAAGAAACAAAGTTATCTTTAAATTAAGATAAACAACTATATAGGACAAATAGGACAAAGGGCTACAGACAAGACCTGGTAAATATTGATAGAAATTATGTTATCTAAACCAATGTAGTAATAGATGAAGGATAATATCCGCTGATGCCTTGGGGAGTACAGTCTATGTTATGATTCCTGCAATGTAGGGTAAAGAAACTCTTATAGGCAGGTAAAGTATTGCGTATTCTTAGCTGCTGCATTTGATTTTACTTTCTTTTCATCTGTTTTATGACTTGTTGAATGCTTGCTGCATTTACTGCACCCAGACAAATAAAAAATCTGACAGGACTGACCATGTCACTAAACATGTATTGCCTCTCTCAGTATAGCCCTGGGTTGAGGTGAAGTGATATCTGACCTCATCTTAAGACAAAAATATTGATGCTTACTAATTATAATCCATGATAATAAGCTCTTGTCTGGAGACAGGTTTGGGCAAACAAAAAACTTGCTTGTTATAGAATTCCCTTGTGGTTCTTTGATAAGTTAGTTATAGTGGGCTCATTCTATAACACTTACTTATATTAAAAACCTATGACAGTGGTATAGACATATAGCCTTGTTATAGAATGTGCCCGCAGCTTACTTATATTAAAAACATATGACAACGGTATAGACATATAGCCTCCTCAGACCAATAAACAAAATTTTAGGGGGGGGGGGTGCAGCAGCACCTTACATCCCCTCCGGCTATGCCATTGGAATTCCCTATAGACTAAAACTTGTGAAGAGGATTAATTATGTTAAAAATTACTCTATTCTTTCCCTATATATGTATATATACGTTTAATTTTACTTTGATAGATAAGATCGTTTTCAGCTTGTCAAGATTATGCAAATGTAATATTCTTTCAAGAGCTCATTTTAACAAGGCAAACCAAAACTATCACTCTATTTCAGAATCCGCTTAAGTTCATGAATCAATTATCAGCATATCCAATATTCTCACTGAATATATCATGCATGTTTTGCATATTCAATTAAGTACTTCAAATCCACAAGAAAATAGATAACAGAATAACGAAGTTTCCCTTTCATTAACAATGACATGCAATTGATTAATTCTTGTAAAATGAAATGTTTGAACTTGGGGATGGCAATATTTGTGTGAAAACTGCCTTTAAATATTTTTGGTAATATTAAGATTATTTATATTAAATCACTGCTTGTAATCTACAAATCCTGACAAGTCATATCAGTACATGAAACTTGCCATTATTCTTACCATATTCTATATTAAATGCTTATTTCAGTTTGCCATAAGGATTAACTTCATCATTTTCATTTTCCAATAGAAAAATGACAAATTCATTTGCCTGTCAGTTTCAAGTAAGTATGGAGTGGTTTCTGAAAATAAACCACAAACCTCTACCCATGTAAATCATTGAAATGTTCCCAAGATAAAATCGAAAAGCATATGACTAAGGTTATAATCATATATCATGACTGTATAAGTGAATTCCGAAAACAACAAAAAGTAGCAGTTTCAAAGAACTAACCACACATAAACATGAGGTAATTTAAAGTGACAAAAATTGTGAATGAATTTTATTGATATAAATGATACAGATTACAGAAACTGATATCAATCTTTCCCTCGATCAAAGCAAACTAAGATACAGATGGGTTGTTTTAAATCAATCATGTTTTGATCATAGCCACCTGTAACCTGCATTTTATTCTGGCTGTTTAGGCCTTGTTTCCAATCCATGATGGAAAGTCTTTCAATATCCATATAAAGGCTTGATGCAAGGTTGACAACAAGAAGTATTATTGGCCATGACACACAATATGTTTAGAAATTGATCCTTGCAAGTAGTTTTTTTTACAATAGTACCCATAATGCATACAGGTATACATATATCAAAATGTGCTGTTTATATTCAAATTTAAGTGTCCGTGACAGGCTTTATTCTTACCGTAGTCACCTCCACACACAACATTAGAAAGAAACAACTTGTAAATATATCACTGCATTTCTTTTGTAAAATCATGAATAACCATTGTATGTAAACTAAATTTAATAATACCTTGAAAATGGGTTACCGCACTCTTAACATTTCATAAACTAGAACAATTTTTGACTTAACTATTCTTTCAAGAGCTCATTTTAACAAGGCAAACCAAAACTATCACTCTATTTCAGAATCTGATTAATTTCATGAATCAATTATCAGCATATCCA
>JXSR01S008760.1:8952-27383 GCA_000969725.1 Ophiothrix spiculata
AACTCATCATCAAGGTATACATGGCAAAAGATGAAACAGTAGTATCAGGTGGTAGTTTGCCATTGCTTTCCACCCACATGGAGCCCCCAAAGGTGTTAAGACACCAATGGGAAACCCAGCCAAATTTGGGGCTGGTAAGGGTAACTTTCAGCTCCTCGGCAGTACTACTTAAACCTGCCTCTCCTTATTTATAGGTATATAATAGTTTATAGGTATATAATAGTTAATGTCAATTTATTAAGCTATCACAGGTAGATAGCTTTAATTCATGAAGTCGTCTTTGGTATCTTAGGTAGGCTTCATTTCATAAAGTTGTCTTCAGTAGATTGGTTGACTTTTTGATTAAAATCATGCTAATTTTCAAGAAATTTCCTGAATTCAGGAAATGTTACTGAAAATATCTTGTTTTTAGGAAATTTTGCCCTGTGTATAAAAGATTGGGAAAAGTGCACTCTTCACAAATTTCACGAAATTTTGACTTCAGTAATCTTAGGTAAATAACTTCAATTCATGAAGTTGTCCTTAGTAGATTGCATTACTTTTTGATGCCATCTTAGATAGATGACTTCAATTGATAAAGTTGTCTTTGTAGGTTGTATTAACTTATGATGCTATCTTTGGTAGATGGTTCCAATGCACGGTGTTTTCTTGATAGATTGTATCAATTTCTGAACCTTAAATTCATGAAGTTGTCTTTGATAAAATAACATTAATTTTAAGAAGCCATCATAGGTAAGTAGCTTCCATAGGCAGACTAGGATTGCAATTAATATGGGGCTGTCTTTTAAGGCACTGCAAAGTTTTGCTATTCTTAAGCGAGGCATCACTAGACTTTCTCACCTCCGTGAGAACTTCTCACCGACTGAATTTTGTGATATATGGGTAATTACACCATCAAAGTCAAATATTTTTATATGTTTATATTCAATTCTTATTCAAGTCCAAATACAAGTATATAAAAATTACAATAGAGATACAAGGATCATATTATACCACATTTCTAGGTGGGTATTTCTAAACAGAACTTCTCATTGAGAACAGGAAGTCTAGTGACGTCAGGCCTTAATTGCTCTCCTCGATTGCACTATGTGAGCAATTTGGTGCTCATAGAATGTAACTTTCAATCCCTTATTAATAAGTTAGATCTTATCAGTCTGTGAAAATAGAATCTTAACATCTGATTAAAATTATCTTACTTAGCAGGCAGATTTATGAAGTCATCTCAGGTACTTGGTATTTATATTTTGTTATATTTTAAGTTTAACACAAAATATCACCTAATAATATTACCAACTTTATAAATGTCAACAGTCTTTTAATACTGTATAATTATTTTAGGATTTCTACAACCAGATGGTATTTATTCATCAACTTATCTTAGGGGCGCGCCATTAGATTTCCAGGGGGGAGCAGGAAGTTTTTAGAAAGAAAAAAATCCCCCTCCATAGACAGAAGAAGAAAAAAATTCACCCCTGAACATGGAATAGGGGGAAAAACAGTAATTTCCAAGGAAAAAAATTCGCCCACGAATGGGACGCGAAAAAAAAATTTCCACCTCGAACCCAACTTCCTGCTCCCCCTTGGAAATCTAATGGTGCGTCCCTTAGGTAGATAGCATCGTCTAGTTGTAAAATTGGATTTTCTTTCTTTTCGTCTTCTTGTCATCAATAAGTTCATTATTTCATTAGGAAAGATACAAGAATTGGCTGTAGCATATTCAAAAGTATCTTCGTAGATAGCATGTATTTGTGAAATTAAATCCCTCTATTCCCCTGACCATATAATAAGTACATGGAAGATTGTGACAAGAATTGGCTGAATTTTATTCCAATATCTTGGGTAGATGACATATGTTTGTGAAATTAGATCCTTTATTTTTCATCTGACCATAAGTACAGATATTTCATAAGGGTAAATACTAGGTATTAAACATGTATTCTTGAAATCATTTTTGTCCACTTAATCGTTATTTCATTAGGATAGATACAAGAATTGGCTGTACTTATATTCCAAACCGTCTCAGGTAAATGACATGTGTTTGTGAAAATAAATGTTTTTTTTCACTTAATTAATCGTATGATAAGTATGGATATTTGTTACAGTAGATACAATTTAAGAATTGGCTGCACTATTTCCGAGCTGTCTTAGGTAGATAGCGTCTGCTTGATAAATTAGATTTTCTTTTTCCCAATCATGTATAAGTACAATTGAGACAATTATTATTATAGGAATAGGAGGACACAAGTAATGAATTCCAAATTAACTTTATTATCTATTTTATAACTTGATTTTGCCTTCTTGACCCTAATTTCCCATTTAGGTTCTAGTTATCCTTTAGAGACCTCCCACACCTCTCTTTATAGAAGCAAATTGCTAAGTTCAGATGTGGTCTGGCATTCATTAATGCAAGTCTGGTCACGACAGACCGACCCTTTCAGGACCTGAATGCCATGATGTTGTTTGTTGCAAAACTGATGTCAAGTAAAGCTTATGTCTGCGTTGAGTTGTTTTGGACATTGTGTAAGCATAGCACTTAGCCACATCTACGGTAGGCATGGTATTGCATGCATTATAGTAGTTATGGCTAATCAACCTACGTCATAAACATAACGCAGTGGTTTCATGTTCGCAAATTGATTGAAGAAGTTAGTGGTGGGGGGATGTCAAGTCGTATAGTGGTGATGGGGTCAAGTCTTAACCCTAACACTTTTGACCTCTTCTTCATTTAAAAACTTATCTCCTCAAAAATTTGCAAGTCAAAAATCACGGGTTTTCACTTGGATTCGAATCCGGGAACCCCGCTTCCCGGTCCAATTATCACTATGTCAAGCCACTGAGCAGGCTAACTCGGGTCTTTGATGTATTTGGACTTTGAGGAATGAGATATTGTGAGATTCAGTTGGGTTAGGGTTAGAAGTTTATTTCTAGGAAAAATATTTTGACTCTTTATATCTCCTGGAAGAAAATAATAAAACATAGACATCAATATGTTCTTCTCAGGCAATACAAATAAGCTTCATCAACCTTAGCAATATCAGGACTTGCATCCATAGGATATTCCCCTGTGGTGTGTTCCCTTGTTCTTAGTTCCATTGCACGGTCCCCCATTGTTACTTGCCACACATACAATAAACCTTTGTTTTGCTAGAGGCGGTATCAGTGACCTTGTGTAGGGCAGATGCTCCTTGTGTTTGGAGTGTGATGACTGGGGACAATGGAACAAGGACCAAAGCCACATGCCACAGAGGAACAGTCTATGAATACAAGGCCTTAGGGAGCTGCACAGGAGTGCTAATAATCCAAGAGCAGATTGAAGCCAGTTATTATATGAAGCGGTTTGGGTAGGTCCCAAACGTCACAAAACATGGCATGCATTTTTTTTTAACTGGAGCATGGATTCAGTTTTTTTCAATGGTTGCATAATATTAAGAACAATAAAATGATCCTACCTAACCAAAATATTCTTTATAACATGATTTATTAGGAAATACAGCCAATGATAGATCAATTTCAACAGGCTTGAGGGAAATCATGTGAATAGCACTTACTTGTACCGGTACTATTTGCCAATTCTTTGAGCTACTGGGTTAAAGGGACTGGCCTAGATCCTGTCCGCTGATTTTCTGACTGTATATTTTTTCACATGTATCGCTAGTACATGATTATACTAACATATCCTACCAGTAGTTTCCGCTCAATTTGTGTAACAGAGGAAAACTAGAATACGCGGTTCTCGGGCCGCGCGGTTCTCGATCACGATGCCTCTGCTTTCCACCTTTGTAATTGGACTAAGTTGAGAATTTGACCTTTCTTTTGACCTTTGACCCCCAGTTTAAGGTCAGACGATGGGGTCACCATTTACACTTTTGATCGCTGGTCCAAGACAAACATTTTGAGACCTTAACCTTCGAAATCGGACAAAGTTGAAAATTTGACCTTTCTTTTGACCTTTGACCCCCCAGTTTAAGGTCAGACGATGGGGGTCACCATTGACACTTTTGATCGCTGGTCCAAGACGAACATTTTGAGACCTTAACCTTTGAAATCAGACAAAGTTGAAAAAAAAAGAGCAACATTTTATGCATAAATTATGCAAATTAGATACTTAATTAGCATATTTTGCGCTCAAATTGCAGCTGGCACAAGCGCAGCTCTATCCTCACCTACCCACCAAATTTCATGAATGTAGGGTGCACGGTTTGTAAAATATGCTATTTAAACCATTTTATGTATAAATTATGCAAATTAGGTACTTAATTAGCATATTTTGCGCCGAAATTGTTGATGGATCCAGTTCGGCTTCGGGTCTACCGTCACCAAATATTATTAACGTAGGGCATGCGGTTTATGAGATATGCTCCGGATAAAATTATGCTCCGTTTAAGAGATATGGCCAGTTTAATCTACTCAGATTCCATAGGATTACATGTAAGAGCGCCATCTTAAAAAGCATCGTATTTGATAATTAAATGGCCGATCGGGCCGATTTTTGCATATGTGATGCGCAAATCAAAATAAGGTGGGGTTAACATTTTGAAGGGGTGGGGTTAAGATTTACCCTTTTGGATTTCAGCCTAAGTCCCTAAAATCTCAAAAAATTGCATATTTACTGCTTAAAAAACGACTTAATTTGCATATTTTGTGCCAAAACTTTCAGAGAAAATTACTAGCCACCCTAACCACCACTCCACCGACTTGCATCGCTATACGCCTCACCAGTTCCGAGAAACTAGCCCGGACGGACGGACAACCAGAAAACATAATGCCTCTGGCGGAGGCATAAAAATGAAATTATTTACCAGCTGTATTTTTTGTCGCCGGCGACAAAAAATGGTTGAAAAAGTGTTTCTAGTTTCAAATCTTAAAAAGATCTTGTTTCTACACCTGTGATGGGTAAACAAAATTATTTTTGATAAAATTGTTTCTCTTTCGATATGTATTAACTTATCTCCAAGAGCTTCATTTGATCTTTTATCTGGTAAATCCATCTGAGGTACAAATGTAGGATTTAGAAAACACTGGATAGTCACACCACCATCACATATATATTGCAAATCATTTCGCTGTCAATTTGAGCCATTTCTGTGTAGATTTTTGTAGTTGTTTTGATTTTACTACACTTTTAAGCTTTGTTTAAAGCATTTTCATACGTTTTTAATTCTAAGTGGAATCTAGGCTAGTCCCTTTAAATTTAAAAAGCAGAATTTAAATTTAATTCCTAATGTTGGAAGATCAAGGTATGCTTTTCCTGTTAGAATGATGACCAAAACTATAAGCATGTTTAAGTTCAAGTAAAGAAGCTTGCAACGTTTTGTGACGTTTGTGACATATTGAAAAAGAATGGTCCTGAAGCAATGCTGTAAACCTCTATGGAAAAGGTGCTGTTAAAACATGTATATCAAAACCAAATATATTCTAAAATTGATTAAACGATAAATGACAACGTAATATTGTCACAGTAGATAAGAAATCAATGTTTATGATTTTGTGACACGACCCAACTTTACCACAACACTTCAGAATTTGTGAACAAAATGCAAGTCTACTGAGTATCTTTGCCGTAATGAATATAATTAGTGGAATTGTCACATCCATGGTTTGCATGTGATAGGTGCCAGAACTGGTGCTGGTCAAATCAATTTGTTTTATTAGTAGTCAAATGGGAGTGGAGGATGTTGTGTTGATGACAAATTAGGTCCGTATGCACAAAAGAGGCTTAAGATTTAGACCAGGTTTAAAGTCAAAATTACTACTGCCATAATAAGACATTAGGTAGCATTTTTGAACTGCAACAACTTTCAAAATTAAAGATTTTTATAACTATAAATCTTACAAACAACACAAAATAGGACAAATGTTGGTTGAGGAAAATATGTTTAGATGCGATACAAAATTTAACCGAAACCAGGTCTAACTTTAAACCTGGTCTAACTCTTAAACCTCTTTTGTACATATAGACCTTAGAGTTTCAGACTGGAGTCCATAAAATTCATGAAAGTCTGTTTTATTTTACAATTGGTAAATAACGAATTGTTCAACGGCCAAATTAGCAATGGTTTTAGTGAGTTTAAGGCACCAAAATGAGGTAATTTTTTGTGGAAGTACACTTAAAATGTAATAATATTGTCTGGCTACTCTCTTTTCAAAATGCCTTTGGATACATTGATTACAACATCTATTGCATCGTCATGTCTTGGCATGAAATCTTGACCCAGATGTAGGTTATTTCTCTCTTCCTTATTGTCATCATTTTGCATGGAGTAATCTATTATCTTGTCTTGATGAGCTCAGACTTGAAGACGCTGGTGATGTTCAGGATGAGTGGAAAAAATAACTTGTTTCACATCCTCACTCCTCTTATTTTTAAAAGTATTTTTTGTTCTTCAGTCATGATAAGCTCAGACTTGGGGCTGATTGAAAATGTATCCATGTTTCACATCCTCATTCAATGAAACGTTTTTCTTTTTTGCAGAATTTTTCATTTTCTTTTAACAACATGCTGAAGAATGTTTTTTTTTTCTTTTTCCTCACAATGATAACAGAAGTATTTCAGGTCAGGTGTTGAGATTTTGTTAAAGCAATACTATAAAGTGCTAAAATGAAGCACCCCCTATTACCCATGACTTTTGATTTTAATAGCTTATTGAGTTTATTTTGGATAGATTATAAGATTTTAATACTGTAAAACACTTAAATTTCGCGGAGAGTTTATTTCGCGAATTTGCAATAAGTGACATTTTCGCGAGTATCAAATTTCGCGAATTTGAAATTTTGTCACGATTATGTATGTCTTCCGAATTCGGAAGGCCAAATATTATCTTCTAGTCTTCTGTGTTCCTGTCAAAATATTAATAAAATACTTTGAAAGTCTGCATGAAAAAAGGCTCCACGCATAATGTTTAAAACTATTGTAAAAGTAAGCAGTCATATTGCAGAAATAAATCAAAAATTTTTGCGATCAAACAAACCCAATAAAACACTACATTGACTGCCGACCGCAAGACTTGAAGTTTGTTTACATCCACTTGGACCATTCCATTTACAACATCAAAATAGGGGTGAGGTTTTATAGATCGTAACACAGAGGAGCTATTTAACAATACACAAATACAAGAGCTGACAAGCCATTTCTTATTAAACAAAACATGAACTTGGACAATATTTTCGCGAGGATTTAATTTCGCGAATTATTTTCCCTCGCGAAATTCGCGAAATTAAATACCTCGTGAAATTAACATGTTTTACAGTACTCTCCATAAGATTTGGCTTAAATATGCTTACTTTTTCTGTTATGGCCATTTGTTGAATTAAATTTGGGATCCCAAATTGAATTCACCATATAAAGTATAGATAACATCATGCTTTATCAATGTTTCTTTTGCGAAAACAAGTTTTTGACAAAATTCACTTGAAAACGCTTTTAAAGAGTCACATTCCTTCATTTTAGGCAATTTGCACCCAAAACTAGTTTTGATCAAAATCCTATAGTATTGCTTTAAAAGTGATAAATTTGTTTGGTCATAATGAAATTGTAATAAGATGATTCTTGTTTTTTAATGATTTTTAATCACTTTAAAATGCTATAATTGGCCAATTTTTGTTTACAGTACATCAAAATTTCATTAATTTCGAGTTTGCTCTTTTTTTCCCCGGTGACCGGATGTTCATGCCTTGAGGGCACATTTTCTATCGATTATGTCATCTTGGCTGAACATTCTGGATGACAACCTATTCCGTCATTACTTAGCAATACTGTCTAGCATGAAGAAATCAATTATTTTCTTGTCTTGATTAAGTGTAACTTGTAGGAGAGAGCAGATTAAATTATACCTCATCTTATCCTGGGTTACTGCTGTTATTTCCTGGCTCTTAAAGGAGCATGGTCCGATTTTTCAAAATTTAGTTTTCAATGTCATATGAAAGAAAAACCACTCAAGAGATTCAGGTTTCAAATTTCAACTGAATTGGTCAAACCGTTTTGATTTTATGGACAATTTTGTATTTCAGAGCCGCCTATATATTACCATGTAAAATTAATTATGGTTACCATAATTAGACACATTTTCAAAAATATCTCCCAAATGGAACATAACAATTTTTACCTTGGTTTGGTCAAATTGGTAGTAGGTTGTAAGTTATAGATCTAAAAAAATTAAAAGGTGAATTGTTACTCATTTTAATTACCTTGTGAACTCAATCGGATGACGTTCATCTTGGAATGTTGCTCATGGAGGGTACGTGAGCTATTGCACCCCTGTCATTTTAAGGCTGCGTATGCCACACTTCGGGACTCTTCAAACGAGATCTCATCTGAGCAAATCATAATAGACAGAACTGGAAATGATCGCATTGTTTTCAGTCAGGTCTTGCTATCAAAAGTGGCCTGTTTACGAACAAATCTGGAGGCACAATAACTCTGCTCCATGAGTGACATTAAATGGTACAAGTCAGGTCCTCCATAAAAGTCCTTAATTAGAAGTCAGCTGTACTTTTATGTCCAGTTTTTCTAATAAGCTTAGGTTTTTGAGCTTGTTTGAGGCATAGTTAACAATTATAACGATTAACAAAGTGATATTCCCATGTCTGTAAAAAATGACCACACAATGTACTTTACAAATGTATGTTTAATGTCATTGTTAAGCTTAAGTAAGCTTAACATGCACATAATGGGTGGACATCTGCTCCATGATAGAAGTGACTGCACTCTTGATGTCATTACATACTTTTTGTTATATTGATCGCATCTCCTTGTCTCGTACATGGGTGACCTAGAGAAGTAGGTTGTTTTCGGCCGCAGTTTTGATTATGTTTTCTGTCGTGCATAGAGCAATCAGGCAGTCTTTTTGACATACCTGCGTAAAAGTGCTATTAAAGCACTTTGATTTTGCATTTACTTTAATAAAGGGCTGATCCATGATACACAGCCTCTTGCCGAAGACACTTCTATGAAGATTCAGATATTTTGCTATTGAAGAAACCTTGACAGATAATAAATACAAATTTGAAACATTTCTTACAAATGTGGTAAATTCACTGTCAATGTGATGTAATAATTGGATTAGTTTCCCAATTAATTACCAATTTCCCACTCAAAAAGTATTCCAGCCAAGGTTGCGAATGCCGCGGTTTACCCGCCGAATAGGGCTACTTTGAATTTGCTTGCTTGGCATCAGACTGACTGTCCACTTATCTTTTGTGAGTTGTTTAGTTTGGACTGGTTGCTGCATTTACCCAGAATATAAGAATCCCTTTGAAACTATGACAGCAAATTATATTTTAACCATCAAATGAAATCTGTGGGCTTTAACTTATGAACAGATGAAACAGATTTGCTCATAATTAAGTTAGATAATTTTGTAACATTTCTTTTGTCCTCTTTATGTTTCTTTTCATGTCCTGATATTGCTGCCATCATTTGACATAACCAGGTAAGAGTATAAGGAATACATGTGGGTTTTTTTTTTTTGGGGGGGGGGAGGAGTGGAGGTTACCCACATGGAGTAACTTTCTTGTGGTCTGAAAAAAAAACAAGAACTTTAAAAGAGAGAGTCACTGCAGTTCTCAATTTGAGTAATACACTCCCTTTCAAAAGTGTTTGCGCACGCTTAAATATGGGCAAAAACATAATTATTATATCAAACGACCAAGAATCTGAAGAAAAAAATCATGTTTTTATAGGTGCCTAATGTATCCAATATAAATAATTTATGTTTCCTCTGATATTCGATCTTCCATAACCATAAATATGGCCGATTTCCTTGACCATATACAAATACACCACACTCACTTTTTGCTATGTACTTTATTAATTCAGTGCTCGTTATCACCGTGTAACCGTAAAGAACATTTTCAGGTCATAAGTTTTCCAACAAATGTGCAGTTATGTATTTAAACTCCGTTGTTAAATGTGCGGAAGAAAGTATGTATACAGTATGTTTAGCACGCCATGTTTTCGAATGCGGTAAATGCAATCCTGTTGAGTTCTTTAGATCTATATATGTAAAATATAAATCCGAAGAAATATGACGCAAATGATGAATGGTTCTCGAGATATGGCTGGTTAAAGGTTTTGTGCGCAAACACTTTTGACTGGGAGTGTATACTACATTTTTACGTGTGCACGTACAACACTATAGGACTCATCGTTATGAAGATCTGTATCGCTCTATAAAAATGCAACATTATGTTATAAGGCTCATAATTTTGAATTATCTTTTTTGATATAGTTAGAAAAAACTGTTTATATGGACACCAAAATTTGGGGTTATTTCTTAAAGAAAATAAAGGATTAACTTAAACTTGGGATAAGTTGGAGAACTCCTCAAAATGATTGATCATGAATTGCATCTTTAAGGTTGACATCAGCATTGATAAATCTTGATTGCTTGGACGTTTGAAAAGATAAGCAATTAGGGTTCTATAGTTGTAAATTGATTGCATCGTCTTGTCTTGACATCATCTTGTCTAAGCATATAACAGCATGGCCAAGATATAGGTTGCTTTCAGTCATGGTATTCTCCTGTGCTTTATTTTCTTGAATAGTGCAATCAATTTATTATCTTGATGAACTCGGACATAGACGCGTGCATATTGAATGAATACTGTTAATAGTCTAGGCTAGATCAGGCGCAGATAATTTGTGGTTCTAATAAAAGACAACTGATACTTCATTAATGGCGTGATATAAGTATTTGATCATAAAAACACGCAGTGTTTTTTTAAGCTTATAAAACTTCGCAATTTCATGTTATGAATTGATCTGCATGGATCTTTGAGTTGACGAGCACATCATTGCGGGTATTGTCAACTGAGTGTGTCCCTTTATTCTTTCGTTTTTTCTTCGCATACGGCGCATAATGATGTGAAGTGGGTTGTTTTCAAGTACAGTCACGGTATTCTCGCGTGCTTCGTTTTTTCTTGCAAGATGCAATCAATTATTATCTTGATGAACTCGGACATAAAGGTGTGCATATTCAATGAACAATCTTGTTAACAGTCTAGGCTAGGTTTTATGTCTGTCAGGCGCAAATAATTTGTGAATCTCATCAAAGACATGTAATGGTTCCTTAAAGGAGTAAATCTAACACACAATGTTTTTAAAGGTGGATTTGATAAATTGTCAGAAATTCATCTGCTGGTGATTTACACCCTCTTTGTTTTGGTATAACTGCTGAGTACCAAATATTGAGAAAATTTGATCTTTAACTTTCAGAAATGTCAAAAGGTATAATTTTGTTTTGTATTTTGACTTTAGTGGTTTATGAGGCTATTTTCTAAAACTTTTTATTGTTGCAGTAAGTCAAGAGAGGGGTTAAGTTTCATTTGCAAAACATTACTTTTACTTAATCTCAAAATGGTAGTAAAAAGATTTTGGGATGATGATAATCTTGTCCAATGCCCCGTTAGACCAACTGATGTTGATGTAGGTTCATATTGGAACCATTATTCCATCATTGTCTTGGCATGATGTAATGACCAAAAAGGGGAGTTACTTTAAAAACCCACGGTATTCTTTCTTCATTATTTCTCCTGTAAAGCATCAATATAATTGTGCTGAACTCGGACATCTAGGTTGGTACCTCCTAAACAAATGATGTTGTTAATTATAGTCTGGGCTAGGTTGTATGTCTGTCAAGGGCAAATAATCTGTGGATCTAATCAAAGACAAGCGATGCTTCTTTAGATTATCTAGCAAATTGATTGACATTTTTTCTAATAAAATCAAATCCTGGACTGTTTGTGATTTGTCTAATTGTTATTAATGTTCTAGTGTGCGATGCGTATTTGTCCATTCCTTTGAATACAATCTGGAACATTAGTGAGAATTTTATATATATTTTTTTCTTTCTTTTTTTTTTTGGTTAAAAACAAGAAAAGTCAGCTACCATGATTTGTTGGAGGAAAGTGTCACTTTTGGGTGATATATGTATCATTCCCAGACTTTTCTGAACATTTCAAGTGAGATTGAATTTTGAATCAAAGAGAAGATAGAATTATTCATGTTAAAGGGACTAGCCTAGATTCCACTTAGAATTAAAAACTTATGGAAATGCTCTAAATAGAGGTTAAAAGTGAGTAATATCCAAAAAAAGTACCAAAATTTACACAGAAATGGCTGAAATTGAGCGATAACTAATTTAAAATATATCATTCTTTGATGGTGGTGTGACTATCTTGTGTTTACTGAATCCTAAATTTTTACCTCAGATCTGGATTAACCAGATAAAAAAATCAAACAAAGCTCTTAGAGATAATTTAGTACATATTAAAAGAGAAACAATTTCATCAAAAATAATTTGTTTACCCATCACATGTGTAGAAACAAAATCTTTTTAAATTTTGAAACTAGAAACACTGTTTTCACATCTTTTTTTTTCGCCGGCGCAAACAATTAAAGCAGGTAAAGAATTGCAATTTTTTCCAATATTCCTCAATATTGTGGAAAACTACTTATAGGTTATATTACTATAAACATGTTCTACCGATTCATGTAAAAAATATGTAGGTAAAAAATTAGTGGGAAGAATCTAGGCCAGTCCCTTTAATTAGGCATGACTAGACAAAGTTGTATACATGCAAATGTTTAATGTGCAAATTTATTTATTCAGGAGACATGTATCCATCATACTTACGGAGGCTCAAACTTAAGACAGATATCATGCATTAAATATAAACCATGGATCATAGCAAATCTGGTTAGAATCTCTGTCATTGTATGTCCCTGATTAGAATCGGTTCTCTCTCAAATAAAATGCCAAACGACTGTTCGTGGCATTTTGTTTTATTGCAACTCCTTGAATTTTGGATCAAAGTAAGAAAATCATCCATAGAATGTTACTATAATAAAATATGTTTCCTGATTACTCCCAATCTTAAAAGCCCAACTAAATTAGAATAAATATTCTCATTGATTCCAACATATACATCAAAGTTTTCAAGGGACTTTCCTAGATTATGCTCCTAATTCAACTTCTTAAAACACCTACTTTTAAATTGTGATGGCTCATCCCGAAAGGGGGGACTTTGCAGATGATATCAATTTTGATTTTATCATTTCATCTATTACAGCATTTTCTAAGCTTTAAAATGACACCTTACTTGTTGAAATTTATCAAGGCGATCAAATTTTACAACAGAAAATCTGCTGGAAATTCTTATTATTTTCTTTATTTTTTGCTGCCTACTTTCATCAGTTTCTCGAAAAGTGTTCTGTCGCAAAGTCACCCTTTTCGGAGTGAGGCATCACACATCATCACAATTTTGGTACAACTTTTGGAAATTTCATCCAAAAATCATGTAATTGTAACTTACTAGTATATGTTTGCTATAGATATGGTAGCAGAGTAATAAATAGATTTATTTATTCAGAAGAGAGGTTGTTTTATTTTTAAATTTTTGTATCACTGGAATAGAAGCTACTAGAAAAATGTTTCTACTTTCTATCATTCATATCTTAGTTTCCACTTCTGTGATCAATGATACTATAAAGTGATTTAATTTGGTGAGGACAAATTTTTTTAGCAAATTTCAATTTATCAGCAATTCGGCTGGGATTTAATTTCACTAATTTAAAAACATTTTTCATTAGTTTCAATGGTAATTTTAGCAAGGGATTTAATTTAGCGAATTTGCAGTCTAGCGAAATTAAATCCCTACCAAAAATTAAGTCCCTTTACAGGAGTCAAACAGATTATTTTTGATTGAAGTATTTCTCTTTGAATACGTTAAATTGAAAATTATCTTTTAAGAAGTAAATCCATTATATAGAATTCACTGATGAAGTGCCACCAGGATTGAAACATGGCACCAAAAGTTCATTTCTCTCAATTTTTACCATTTCTTTGTCAATTTGTTTAGTTTTCCTTTATTTCAATATACTTTCATTCTTGAAAATAGTGACTCTAAGGCTCTTATAACTCAATATTGAGTTTCTAGTCACCCGCCGTCGTTATGATTTTGGACCCTCGTTTTAAAAGTGAAAATCCCGAAATATTTCATTATTTTAAAATCAGCCAATTAAAACAAAGTTTTTTTACCTTTTTCTATTCTTTTGAATTAATATCATATTTTTGGTGGTGAAGATAAATATAGTTTTCTTTAAATTGAAGAATAAGATATGTCAATTGTATTAGAACATTGGTTTTAACGATTTATACATTAACAAATTGTCAATAAGTGAGTGTAGCAAATGTACTTGTCTCTTAAAATAGCCCAAAGTAATAGATCGAAAAAATAATGAATAATGAAAAATGAAATAGTTGCCTCATTATGAGCTAAGCAAAATGTGACGGGGAAACTCAATTGACATATAAGGGCCTAAAAGTTAATTTTTGGTTGGATAATGTGAATACGTAATTATAATTTTCATTTATCCCATTATAATTTTTAAGTGAAATAAATGAAAAAAGATATAAAACTGAATTGTAATTTTGGTGTTCATGTTTTAATAATCTATAGCCTAACAGTTTTCAATATAGTTCACTTCCCAAATATCATATGTATACACACCTGATATGCCTATGACTATAATTTGTATACAAGACATATCTAAACCCAAAGAATAATACAGCTTTCATTTCATCAGTATGATTAAAATAAAGAAACAAACTACACTGCTCTAATGGCCTGAAGTCATGACTTGATTTCAAAGTCTTCACCAAGTTCCCTTCACCACATAAGCTAGGATGACCTTTAAATTTGAGAAAATTAACATATCCCCAGGGGGTGCAGGATGTTAATTATTGGAGTAAATCTACTTTTCCCTGTAGTAAGTCCTGGTGTCTTTTACAGCTTGCTGTGCTGAAGTTTATGCAGTGAGCATTGAATGGTGTAGGGATGAGATATTTCGCCCTTTGCATGAAAGCAATACTATAAAGTGTTAAAAATGAAGCGCCCCCTGTCACCCATGGCGTATTGGGTTTGATTTTGGTAGATATGAATACCCTCCAAATGATTTGGCTCAAAGATGCTGACTTTTTCTGTTATGGCCATTTGTTGAATTAAATTCGGGATCCCAAATTTAATTCCACATGTTAATAATTCGTATAGGAAAGTATGCATGCTTTTTATCCAATTTTTGGTGGCAACACAATTTTTTTCACAAATACAGGTGAAAGCGCTTTTAGATAGTCACATTCCTCCATGCTGTTTTTAATATAAACCATTTCTGATCAATATCTTATAGTGTTGCTTTAAAGGTGTAGGTTTCGATCTCATTCTAACCCCCTGGGCTCAACCGGAAGTAGTATACTCTCTGATGCCATTGGAAAGCCCATCAAATTCTAAGTCCAAAATTTCACCTCCAAATTTTTTATAGTTTTGGAGATATAGCCTAAAATGTAAAATTACTTAATTCCCAGGGTTGCATAATTTCTTTTGCTTCTCAAGAGAAAACAAAAAGCAAACTGGGGTTGAAATTTCACAAAATGCATTAAGAAGGTCAAGGTCAATCAGTTAAAAGTGATTTTACAAATGCTAGAATAGGAACCTACACCTTTAATGAGTCTTGAACAAAATTTCAAGAGATTACATTTCTCCTCTTTAATTCTCATCATTCCTGATAAATACAAAGATATTCAAGTGAAAGTAACAGGAAATATGAATGTAAACATATAACATGAATGGGTTGGCGCAGCGTTTCTTCCCTTGGCTTTCACCAATGCACCCCGGGTTCGATTCCTAATTCGCCTAGGTTGCATGTGAAATTGGTTGTCGATCCATACTCATTCCTGCAGGTTTTCTTCAAGCACTTTGGTTTCCTCCTGCCACTAAAATCAAAAATTCTTTTCAATATCCTTTCTTTCACACTATGGAGTCATCCCTGAAATTTAATGCAAATGCACTATTGGGATTAGCCTGGCTTTCCCCTAAATATTATCAATAAATAAATATAAATATAGATGGTCAGGGGAATGAGTCGCTTTTCATTTTCATTTTTTTCCCATTACAATGAAATTGTGTGTTGTATTATTAAAAATGCTTTATTTTAATTCTAACCCATCAATATATTTTTAGAATCCATTTTTAAGGAGTAATTTTTGACGACAGCATATCAGATTCAGGTACCTGTAATTGCCTATGGATTGTCTGTTTTCGTGTAATTCTCTGTGTTCTATGAATATAAATTTTTTCCCTGCGTGTCTGAAATAAAATATTGTTAATATATAACAATTTGTAAATTTGCGGTTACCTAACTTTGTCAGGCCTGAAATTCTTGAAAATGTATTCAACTCATAAATTGCAAATCGCATCCACCAAGTGAGCATCCCGGCATATTTTGACGGGAGTGATTGCATATTGCATGACCATGCTTAGCGCTGGTGTCACAAACACCAGTACTTACACTTGGCCTTGTGAAAAAATAATTATGTAGCGTGTCGTTGACATCAGTCTTTACTTGAAGATTTTTCCGTATCACTTTTTAGGCCCTTGAAACTTCATTCCCAGTTTACCATCACCCGTTCACATTATTAAATTTTCGCCGTGTTTGGCGGTTAAGGATTCTCTTTTGAAGATGTGTTAGAGGAATGGAAAATGTAGCTTAAAGGAGCAATGGACAAGTTCAGTATCATCCCCAAGCATTTTGAGATTTTTGCATCATTTGAAGTATTAGCGGTCATAATGACAGCATGCAAATTTTCTTTGTCAAATTCAAACCCTATATATCAAAATATTTAGATATTCAGATATTAATTATCGTTGTCTACAACGTTAAATGCTGCTCTATAGTTGAATTGGCATTTTTGGGAGATCCAATGCAAACTCCAAATTGTTTTTGCTTTTTCTGCAATCTATGATGTGAATGGAATGTTTTACAAACAAATGTTGGTCTCTTTCTTGATTTATAGCAAAATGAAATTCTAATTTTTGACTTTTCTGAAGGTTTTGATCAAAATTTTCCCAATATCTGGTAATTGACTGTTATTTTCTAACATATGAAGTGTAAATCATTCTCAAATAAAATTTAAACTTTTGTTCAATGCCCCTTTAAACAATTAGAGCAGTTTTGTGGCATATTTGATGTTTATAACAGACTACCAAAAGATGAAAATCAAAAGAGATTGAATGCATCCTATTTAATTCTATATCTACTCATAAGATAATATTCAAACTCGTAGGGATTATAAATAGAAATTCAAAGCTGTTGTAAGAATAGAGAAATTGATGAAAATGTTTTGTTGTGTTATTGTTGGTGTCAAATATACCAGTGAGATTGGTGAATTGTACTGAATTATTAAATTTGCTTATTGAGACAAGAGATATAGATAGGTGAAATTAAATTGTGGTTGGTCACTGGTGGATTTTATTCTACTTGACTTCACAATTCCATTTGAACCTAGAGTGTATTTAGAGATTGAAAGAGAATATATGTGATGACTCACACGGAAAGGGGGGACTTTGGTTCCGACATCAAAATTGAGTTTTTGGCATCATGAGAAAGCTTAGAGTTTCACAAGTAATTTGATACCTCAAACATTTCGATACAACAATCCGTTCCAAAGATATGGCTATTTTAGTAAGAGTGTGTTGATCACTTTTCAAAAATAGCAATTGGAGAAAACAGGCTTTAAAGTTTGGGTTTGTGATAGCATAAATTTTATTGTTTGCTATTCAACTATACACAAAATCACCTTAGCAACGGGTACTTAGGAGCACTCAATCCTCATCAAATTTGACACAGACATTGTCAAGGTACATATCTTTAATTCAGTTACAAAAATATGGCACAAAAATATGGCAAATTAGGCATATTTATAATTAATATGGATGTTTTTTCTTCTGATCACAAAATTGCGAAAACAAGATTGACACGGTGTTAGAAAATTGTCCAAAAATCATATTTTTTCGCAATTTTATAGAAAACAGCTTGGTAGGAAGATATTTAAAACTTTGAAGATTCATAATATCACAAAATCTCAAATTCACCCCAGACGAAAATTTTACCACTTCTCAACTTCAAAGCCTGATATCTCAGTTTGCAGATCATCGCAAAGTCCCCCTTTTCGGTGTGAGTCTTCACATATGCTTAGTTTATTTTGGTACATCATTGATGGATTATTATTTTATCTTGATGGACGGTCCTCCTTAATTTGAACCAGGAACCTTAATCATACCCTCAGTGGTAGCCTATACCTATGGAAGTGGATCAAATTGGTCTGATCATTACTGGTTGTGCCTCTACCTGGCCTACCTCAATTTCCTCATAAATACCAGCAGTAAACATCTTCTTCTTAAAAACTATATCTTGGTTTAATGCAAGAGAGATCTAAGTAAGGTCAAAAAAAATAAATTGTTTGGTTGTCCTCCGTAACTTTTTTGAGCAAGTGCGAGCGGGCGGATTTTTTTTTTTTTTTTAAGATTTGTTTTTTCAAATATAAGTCAAAGCTACACCAAATTATTGCCTCAATAAATATGCAAATAAGTCTACTGTA
>JXSR01S008760.1:29330-43059 GCA_000969725.1 Ophiothrix spiculata
ATAGGAGCAATGTTGAGATTATGGGAATGAATTTCGTAAGTTATGAGATACGTGTAGTACAATATTTTTAGTGAAATTTAGGCATTTTCATTAAAAGATTCAAATTTTAAACCTAATTTTAGATATAATAGATGGTATTTTTTTATATTTTGTCAAAATATACTTGTTCTGATCTATGTTATATTTATGGTTAAAATTTTTTAAAATAATTTACATATTTAACTGATTATATAATCTAATTAATTCTATTGTCTTAATTAACACATAACCTCACGGCAGTTACTTAAAATGTCACAACAGATTTTTAGGCAATATCTCAAAGGTTACGAAAACGGCAAGAAAAGTTCATCCAAACCTCTAATAAACTCTCCCAGGAACAAAACCCCACAAAAACACCTTGTTCACGAACCAGATCAGGTTCGTTGCCCGGTTAGATGGAGATGCATTTAACTCAACATTTTGGTAAAATGTTGACATCTTGGACCACCCGTTTGCAAATTTAGGAGTACAAACCAGATTTTTACCTGCTGCAGTCAGCCCTACATCATCCTCTCCCTCCCCCCTGACCCTCCCTCTCTCCCTGAAATTGGATGATAATTTGGGAATGATAATATTTAGATGTGCATCATAAATTTGGAAGTTAAAGCTTTATATACCATATATAGTCAAAATTTGTATGTATTTTTGCAAATATTTTAAGTTTTTTATTAAGAGGATTTGATTTCATGATTTTTGCTGTGACTGACGACGGTAGAAAGATATGCCCTTATGAATTTAAATTCACAAAATTTTATTCTAAAATGTTTTTTAAATACAAAATACTCAGGATATTAAGAATGTTAGCTTAGCAATCATTCAATTAAATTTTTATTTCCATTCATTTCTTTTTATTGTCTACTTTAAAGTACTTTTATATCAGTAATAACAGTATTACATGAACCCAACACTGAACCACAAACATGTAATGGAATTTCGTTGTGCTCCATTATATACTTGCAATCAAGAAGTGTTTTCAACAACATACTTGCCAACTGTTCCTATTTAAGAGGAACGGTTCTGTTTTTGGCAAAAGAAAAAGGTAATTTTTACCAATCCGTTCCTCTTTTTGTAAAACTCACCCTATAGTAAAGTATAAGAAAATGGGAAATGTTCCTCTTTTTGGACAAAAATGTGCCCATTTGTTCCTCCTTCCAGTTTTCAAATGTTGGCAAGTATGCAACAATGAAAACGATCCCTAGCTTTTGTTGTACATTTACACGGAAGTAGGTTAACATAACATTTACACTTGCATGCCCATGATGCTGAAGAATGTGAGAAGAATATTTCAAAGCCCTTTAATTTATTGATTAAAAATGTTAACCATTTTAATGGTCACTTTAAATGTTGAAGTATGCAAATGTTACTTTAGGTGTAAATATAATTCCATGCTTTTTTGTTGATATTGAACTTCCTTGTATTATTTTGTCATCTTGTGTCGTAATCTATGACAGCAGTATAACAATTTAGTATTTGTGTGTATAAACATACCGAAGTAGACTAGCTTTATATTGACCTGTTATATTGGCTTCAATTATTTACTGGAGCTGTCTTTGATTTATTCAAGCTATCAAACCTTCAGTGATTTATTTTCCTAAAGTCAAGCAAAGTGTTAAATACTGTCAATTATGAAAGTTTTTGCAGTCTATTGTTGTGCATTTTATTCTGTATGGGTTAGAAAAACACTAACACTAAAACAGTTAACCATAACATATTACTGAATGTGTAAGCTTTTTGCTGCAAAACTAGATTTCTTGGTAATTTAGCTCTTACTGCAAAGGTGTTAGTGACTGATGTTTCAGACTGAAAATTCCTTTTTGATCCCTTGCTGATGGTTCCAAATTTGTGAGAGAAAAACTTTGAAATTCATGTCCGTCATTGTAGAGGAGTAGTCATACACTTGAATTATTAAGGGACTTGTGAACTAAAATAAAGTGTTACATTTAAAGGGGCAATTCATGATCCACTTTTCACCCTCAAGGTCACCTCTATCAAATTTGAGTTTTTTAGCTTATAAGAATCCTCAACTGGTATATGTTTTGATCCCCAAACCATTCTTTCATAAACGGTGCTTGCATTTTTCAGAAATTATAAAATGTGTCATTTTCTATTTATTGTCGGGGCGCCAACAATAATTACAACACAGTAGCCTATGGGAATTTCAAAATGCTGAAAAGCTTGTAACTGGCGAACAAACGGTCGGAATCAAGTGAAATTTTCAGTATATATTTATGTTGTACTCTTCTTTTTATTTAGCTTGAAAAGAGGCCACATCAAAATCACGAATTGCATCTTTAAAAATTACATATTTATTTAATATTGGATTTTTACGCTTTGAATAAATACTCATGCAGAAATTTAAGTTTGTTTCACTTAACCTGTCAGATGAGTTCAACCATTCATTTTTGTAAAGGGAATCTGAGTGTAAAGTGATGTCAATTGTGACAGCAGTCGTCGACTTTTGTTGTTTCTTCACTCTGAAAATGGGTTAAAATAATATTAACTGTCGTGAAAAAGGTAGATATCGAAGTCTTTGGTGAGATTGTTGATTTGTGACATGCACTTTGATGCACACAAATAAAAAGTAAAAATTACTAAATGTTTCTTCAATTTTTTTTTCAAAATACAATGAAAGATTATTAGGATTGATGTGTAAGGTTTCAATCTAAGAAACAAAAGCAGCACTTCTTGATTTCTTTACCAACTGCCAAAAATATTGACATTAAGCTAAATTTCATCAATAACAGGTGGTTATACAAGAAGTACTGGTTAATTATTATATTTTTGAAAATTTGAATTGATTTATTCCAACAATTCCAATATTTCTGCAGGAATAAATAAATAGTTACCCCAACTAAGACCCAACACATAGGAGCAATGTTGAGATTATGGGAATGAATTTCGTAAGTTATGAGATACGTGTAGTACAATATTTTTAGTGAAATTTAGGCATTTTCATTAAATGCACCCTTGTCCTCAAGACATGGTATTAGTTATTGTTTTTTTGGAATTCTTAAATTTTTGATCATCAAAGAAAAGAAATGTTTATTTTTTAGCAAGCAAGCTCATGTTCAAACTATTAAAAAAGAAACCCTTTCGTGCCCATTTCCACCTGTTTTGATCCATTTCATGATATACCAACCAACTTAAAATATAAAATCTGCCAATCTAATTCCTCATAAAGCGATTCATTCCATACTTGAACATCATCGTAATGATACTTAACACATGGCTGTGTGTTTATTACTCTTAATACGTTGTGATTAATACACGCCTGAAATCAAGCAAGCATGAGACACTTCGTGACAATCTGGAGCCAACTTCTCATATCAAAGTTAAGTGGGTGTATATTTAGAAAATCTATATTTTTATGTGTCGGTATCAATTACTTGAATGTCAAAATTTTAATTTGCGAATCTTTTTAAGCTTACTAGTTTTTTTTTTTCTGATTGCAATTTCAAAATTGGAAAATTAATTTTGGGAATATATTACAATCACTCACTATATTTGTTCAAGTTAATTTGTTGTCATATTTGATTTTCAAAAATGCTTGATAATCAAAATCATATTTGTTTGATCATGGTTTTTGGTTTTGTTTTTGCCTTCAGCAATTAGATCAAAATGTAGGATTTTGATATGTGATGACTTTTTTTCTATGATCAGAGAGGCATTTTTGATAATTTTTGAAGTTAATTTGTAAATATCAATACGAAAGCATGTCCTTATGTAAAAAGGAGAAGTAGGAGATATTAAAACAAAAGCTAAAAACATCAAATAATGATGGAAAATTTTACAAAATAGCTAACACAAATTGATGAAATGTATAATTTTGTTATTTTGTAACTTATATTGTAAAAATATATAAATTTAATACATAATCTTTGGATTGTATCAAATTTAGATTTATGAATATAAGAGATGTATGTATCCAAACATTTTTTTAAAGAAATATCCAAATATTAAGAAACAATGTTTTTTCCAAATGTTAACCAGATTTTATAACAAAATTAACCAACCAAATTCAGATCAGAGATAATTTCAGAGAAAGGTAGGTGTTTAGTAATTCTAACAATTTGCTTAGAAAAAAAAATTGTAAACAGATTATGAAGGAAATATTGAAATACTTTTTCCATCTAAAGTGTGTCATAAACATCAATACATGGATGTATGCAGAACATCAATTCTCCAATTTTGCCCAGATTATCAATAATATTTTGCCTTAAGATGTGTTCAACGTGGGAAGTATGATTTTATCAACAGTAGAAAGTAATAATGTCGGGTGTTTGATTAGATTGGAAGGGGATGGGGTCGTCATAATATGTAGTTTGTTATTCCCCTTTTTTAAGTCTAGGTTTCACATGCAAGAACACAAAATATATGACACACAAAAACATCTTCACTTTTTCTGTAACACATCTTTTATTTGTTATTTTGAATGTCCTTCAAGTCATATCTCGGGGACCCCATGAATCGATTCCCATCAAGTTTGGGATTTGGAGGTTTTTTACCATGCTAAAAAAAATTCAAAATTTAGCGTTGGCTGTAAAAATAGGGTCGGTCGGGTTACATCAATCAAACAATTTTTTCAGGCCTAATTTGAGATACATTGAACACAGATTGGGAGGAGAAAGAAAAAAGTACATGGGTCTTGAACCAGGGACCTCTTATATGACAGGCGAATGTAGTGTCTTCGTGTTGTAGGGGATACGCAGGTATACCAGCCATTCTATGAGTAGGAAGATTGTGCAATATTGGTAGCATGACAGGCACTTTTTAAGTAGGAAACACTCATTTTGGAGGTGGTATTCAATAAACACAAGTAGATAAATGAGCTCCAAATGAGTACCAGTTCCCATACAAGTGCTTTGTACTTCAGAGTGCGACCTATTTTGATTTACAATGTTTTTGTTTTTGTTTGATTTTTGAAAGTACAAGGGTTATTATGATAAAACATGTTGACACTTGAAATTGTTTCTCCTCATTTGTCAGTTTCTATTTCGTAAATAAAATAAATTGAAATGGTTTTGTATTTGAAATAAAGGGTTATTTTGATAACAAAATGTTGAAACTTACAATTGCTTCTCCATAATAGTCAGTTTTGATTTCGTAAATAAAATTTTAATTTTTAATATTTAAATAAATGTGGAAGGAAAACCCTTACCATACAATATGCCTAATTAAGCAATATTCAAGCAATATCCTTAGCAATATCAAAAAATATTGCAAATTATTTTCCTAACTAGCAATATATTGCTTAAATGATAGCAATATCTTTACATTAACAATATTGTTAGCAATTCTGTTAACAATATCAATGGGTTAGCAATACTGTGAGCAGTGCGATTAACAATATCAAGGGGTTAGCAATATGGAACACACATCAGCAATATTGTTAGCAGTTAAGTTAACAATATCAAGGGTGGCATGTGTTAGCAATACAGTGAATGCAGGAGGACTCCTTTTCTTTTGCTCTGTTCTCAACTCTTATTTGTCCTCTTTTTACTCGTTTTTTAAGACAAATAACCTTATACAGTGTTGTCTTATGTTGTTTTACGACCATCTACTCATTTGCTGAATCTGGACTTTGCAAATTTTTGGAGGATTTTGATTAAGCTTATACAACTTAATAAGGCTCGAAAGTGTTTGGAAGTAGCCTAGCCAAGGTATAATCTATGCACAATGGTTTAAAAAATGTAAAAAATGTTTCAGAGGAATATATTTTGCATGTTTTGAAGCCCAAATCCATTCATTTTAAACCAAAAGATCTTGAGTGCAAATAAAGCATAAATATAAAATTGCAAAACGGACAATTACGCATATATACCCTCAAAATATTGATATTGCTAAGATATGCCTCAAATATTGCTTATTAAGCATATTGATATTGCTAATAAGCAATATATTTTAAGGCATATATGCCTAATTCTATTGCTAAGCATATAGCTTAAATATGGTTAATTTTTCTGGTAAGGGAAGTTATAAGAAATCATAGCTTAATTGCACCCCAACCCCAGGGTAGATGGGTGTGTAGCTGTTCAGAATGAAGCAAATCTCATGTTACCACGGTAATCCCAGATTATGTATTTTGTGAAATTTTAGGAGAGAATTTTGAGTAAAGAGTGGATCAGTGTTAATAGATTGGCAGTATTAGGTGGCATTTTGATCAGATTATGTTGAGTAGAAATATCAAGTGATCAGGTGGGCTTTAAAGGTGCATGGAGAAAATTTCCCAAAAAAACCTCCAAAAATGCTCGGGCAGATTTTTTGAATCAACACTAAATAATGTCACTTTTGCTACATTTCCCATAGACCCCTGTATTAATTTTCCCCAAAACCTCCAAAAATGCTGTTTTTAAACCGGCTCTCATGCAAAATCGAGTCTTTTTTTTTTGTATATTACATTTTTAAAAACTTTATTAGGCCAAGGCTTAGTTTTAGAAATCGGTTCTACATCGATAAAATATCATTCATGCCGATTTTTTCTAGAAATCTTCGGACAGATCTATCATGGACCAGATTAACCAAAAGAAAATTCTATTTTGCATTGGATCTGCTATTAAAATTATACAATTCAGTTACTCTATTGCTCTATTACTATCTAGAAATGAAAAAAAATCTAAATATTTTGATATAATAGCGATTGAAATTTAAAATGAAACTTTCCATGCTGCCATTATTACTGCTAACACTTCAGATGATGTAAAAATATTGAAATGATTGAAGAAAAGTTTTGGGATGATGGTGAACTTGTCCTATGCTCCTTTAACAAAAGGATTCAGGCAGGATAAGTGATATTGATCAAGCTGATAGTCGAGATTTAAGTTTCATAAATATGTAATTTTGTTCTTGAAGAAAGTATTTGTCGATATATATGTCCAACTCTTGTTTTGATCAGATTTTTAGACAAATAGAAATGTAACAGAAGGAGAAAGGATATAAAAGAAGGATTGTGCATGGCAGGTGATATCGATCAAGCTGTCTTGTAGAGGTTAAGTTTTAGAAATATGTTATTTTCTTATAATTTTAAACTGTGAAATATTGATATATGACCAGTTTGTATTTTAGTCATGTTTCTTAGACATGAAAGTTGTAAAATAACCAAGATTTAAGGAGTGTGTAATTTTGAAACTTCAATGAGTTTTATATGAAAACATTCGAAAGCATTTTTTTCTCTTGATAACAAGGAGTTTAAGGTGGCCTAGCACAGAAACGGTGTCGGACACGAGTGAGATGATATCAGCGGTGTCGGACATAATTTCAAAGTATTTATCCCGGGCTTTTAGCGTACTTTCTGGCGTACTGTATCTTGCGCTTTAATATAATGCGATCTTACACATGCGTCATTTTTATATAAGACCAAGCGCGTTGCTCCTGACGACGCAGGGCCCAAAGCGCACAGTGCTTAAGGTATTAGTCATTGCTAAAAAATGCCAATTTTTTGTTTAATTTTGCTTAATACCTCAAAAAGTAAGTCGGTGACCATATTTTTTTTATTACGTTTTCTTAAAGAACTATATATATAAGGACCAAAACATATGTGAAAAAGAGAGATTTTTTTTTTAATTATAAGTGTTTTTGTCTGATTTATTTTGATTTTACCATAGAGGTCAATGGTAAAGAGTTGTAAAACATAGTGTTTTTTGAAGTGGATTTTTCTCAAAAACTAAGCCGGTGCCCCCATTTTTTATTTCAGAAATGTAATCAGCACATATGAAAACACCATATATCAAAAAATTAGACAAATAAATAGAGGAATTCTATCTGTGCTAGGCCACCTTAAAATATATCAAGTCCTCTAGCCCTAACCGTATGTACAAAACATCAAAAAATCCAAATATGTCATGGACCGGAGTTAGCAATGGTCACAAAATAGCTGCCATGGCAGCGCGTGCTCGGTGGCTTGACATAGTGATAACTGGGTTGGGTGTGAGAGGTCCCGGGTTTGAACCCAGGTGGAAACCTGGAGAAGTGCTCAGTCCGGATAGGGTTAATAACACTAGAAACAGCAAGATGAAAGTTAATACCAGAACACTTGCGGCACTTGGAAGTTGCAAGGTTTAGTGTTATGGTGTGAGTGGGACAAATTTTTGACCAAGGCAACAGGTTACTGGCACATCACCCTTAGTCAATAACAAATGTTGTTAGAAATGTAGATACAATTCAGACTCAAAGTGTTACGTGTAATCCGATTATCACCCTAACAACTGGTTCACACTTTCTAGTTTTGAACCATGATCGAAATCATTAGCATACACCGTTGTCAGGGAGTGTGCGTGAACCGGTTACTGGGGAAGTTAAATAATCACTACGATACTGCATTTGAGCAAAATGACAAGTATCGAAAAAATGGTGACCCACAACTCACCACTCCCTATATGCATATTTTTCTCATCAATTTTTTTTTTGACCCCACACCTACTTTTCCAAAATTTGTGAGTGACCGTAGTGTGTTTGGTATCGTCTCCTGATGAAGAAAATTGCAGCCCTATATCTGTATAGTTTGTTTAAGGTGTTTGGTCCACTCGCCGTCCACGCAAACCAGTACGCGCTAGTTTTCGCATATACTCTGAGTAGTGTTTTGAAGCTAAAAATTGCCATATTTCAATATTTTTCTGGAAAATTAAGTCCGTGACCCCCATTTTTTATTTGAAAGAACATACTTGTGCGCAACTTTTGTGAAAAAATTAACAAAAATGCTCGGGCATATTTTTTGAATCAACACTAAATAATTTCACTTTTGCCACATTTCCCATAGACCCCTGTACTAATTTGTCCCCCCAAACCTCAAAAAATGGTGTTTTTAAACAGACTCTCATGCAAAAACGAGTCTTGTGACCCCCAATTTTTATTTTAAAAATCGGTTCTACATCGATAAAATATCATTTATGCCGATTTTTACTAAAATTGCTCGAGGGGATCTCTCATGGACCACACACCTTAATTTGTATGCTGCTTATAAGGCAAAAAAAGTTGTTGAAACTGGAAAACAAATTTTACTGTTCAAAAGTATACCGCACCTAATTTTCAGATTTCCAAAAAGAATTTTTTTCCTTTGAGAATTTTGATCTTTTGAAAATATTTTTTTAGTTGTTGTTTTCATTTTGTTTACATTCTAATATGTTTTTAAAATTATATAAAGATATTTTTCGCTACAGTAGACTTATTTGCATCTTTATAGAGGCTATATTTGGTGTAACTTTGACTTACATTTAAAAAAAAAAAACATCTTTTAAAAAATCCGCCTGCCCGCACTTGCTCAAAAAAAGTTGTGGATGACAACCAAACAATTTTTTTAGCCTAATTGGCATGTCAAAGAATAACATGTCAACTTGTATTGGTCAAGTTTTACCAAGCAAGCATCAAGTGAAGCTATCACAATTAAGATCATAATTGATTCGCCTCAAGCTAGATCCGATTTGTTTCCGCCATCAATTTATCCGAGAAGTGTAGCCTGGTTATTTATTAGTGATAATAGTGATCAATATAGACAAGACAGTGTGCTTTTTACTGGTTGAGATTTAATTCACTTCGAAAGGGGCATTGATACTCGCAACCATTTTGTTGCAGCGAATGAGAAAGTTATACCTCTGGATTTGTTTGGTACGAAGATTGTAGTATGTGTTAAAACTTGACTTAAGGGTTTTTGGAAGTATGCTATCAGACTTCAGATCTTGAAGCAATACTATAAAGTGTTAAAAATGAAGCGTCCCTGTCACCCATGACTTTTGATTTTTTTTTTTGCCTATTGCGTTTGTTTTTGGTAGATACGAATACCCTCCGAACGATTTTGCCTAAATATGGTTACTTTTTATATTATGGCCATTTGTTGGATTAAATTCAGGATCCTGAATTTAATTCCACATGTATGAATCCATGTGCTTTATCCATTTGTCGGTAGCAAAACAATTTTTTGGATAAAATAACACTTGAATATGCATTAAGATAGTCACATTCCTTCATTTCATGCTGTTTTTACTATAAACCATTTTTGATCAAAATCTTATAGAATTGCTTGAATGGATAAACAGAAACCTATCATTTATGGAAATCAAAAAATGACACATTTTATTATTCAAAAATTGAATTGATGATATTAAGAGTATGGTCAAATCTGTTACTTCAAATTTTTATGTTTGTGATATTGTTGAAATGTGCAATATCTGTTTGCATAAGTACTACAATACGGTTTCGAATTTAAACTTGTATGTCACCATTAAACTACAGTTTTATAACAATGAATGTCCTCCAAAATGTCCTACTGGTCATTGACTACAAGTTATCAACACAACTCCCATGATCAATTGAAATTCTTGTCGTCACATTTACCACGTGTATCAAAAAAAATTGTGCACGGATTAAAACTGATTTTGACCTTGATAAAAGCACCAAATCATAATTTTCTTGTTATTGTAGTAAAGCAAATTTAATAAGATTTCAAATGTAGAAAAAATGATGGAAATCGGATGAAAAATAAAAAAAATATGACCAATTTTGTAAGTACGTCTCTTTTTCTTCCATTCCAATGGGATTTACATAGTTGAGCAAGATATTATTACATATCACAATTACGGGTTTTGGCATTATGATAAAAACTAAAAGTACTTACAAAATTAGTCATATCTTGTTTATTTTTATTCGATTTCTATAATTTTTTCTGCATTTGAAAGTTTATTTAATCTGCTTTACTACAATAACAAGAAAATTATGATTTGATGTTTTTATCAAGGTCGAAATCATTTTTAATCCGTGCACAATTTTTTTTGATACACGTGGTACAACTATCTATGATATTAATATTTTAAGATTGTGATTTGTATTGCTGACAGATGACTGATGTTCTTTTTACAAGTTAGATTGAAGGAATACAAATAAGTAGTCAGATTAGAGGTAGCACATTTACCATTTATTTGTCTCGCTTTGCTGACATAAATGACATTCAAGTGTTGTAAATGATAGATGTAGTTAATAACAAAAAGGAAAATCATATCTTCCGATCTCTTGAAAGACTATGTTCTGTAGAGAATTGCATTAATTGCCTCAAAAGTACGTAGATATTGAAATCAGAACAATTGCTATAAGCAATACATTAAGATCCTAAAGACAGGGAGCTCTAGCTCTTATCACCCATAAGGCCCCCAAAAAATAATTGTTTGATTGGCGTAACATAGAAAAAAAAGTAGGGTAGGTAGGTCGGATTTTTTTTTTTTTTTTAATATTTTTTTTTTATTTTCTAAGTCTATGTTTCACATACAAGAACACAAAATATATGGCACATATACAAAAACATCTTTACTTTTTCTGTAACACATCTTTTTTTGTCATTTTGAATGTCCTCCAAAGCCATATCTTGGGTTCCCATGAATCGATTCCCATCAAATTTGGGATTTTGAGGTTTTTTACCATGCTAAAAAAAATAAAAAAATATCTAGGGTCGGTGGTAAAATTAGGGTAGGTCGGGTTACGCCAATCAAACAAAATTTTTTTTAGGCCTAACTTCTGATTTTTTTTTTGTATGGATGGGTTTGGTTTTGGTAGATATTGATACCCTCCAGTTGTATACTTTTTGTGTTATGGTTATTTTTTGAATTAAATTCAACATGTATTAATATAGGAAAGTATATGTGCGAATTTTGGGCATTTTGGTCATATTAGAAAAAAAAAGTTTAGAGTAAAATATGCATGTGGATACCTGTGGTTACCTATGCGAAAAAAGCATGGTTTAACTATGGTTAACCATGGTTCAACCATGGGTTTTGACCGTGGTCAAACCATGGTTAACCGTTTTTTTGAAAAATGGCACGCCATGGTCAAGCACAGTCCAAAGTGACCATGGTCAAAAGCTCTGCATGTTTGACCATGGTCAACCATGGTTAATATGATCATGTTTAACCATGGTTAACCATGGTCAAACATGCAGAATTTGACCATGGTTGACCATTGTTGACCATGCTACCATGGTTCATATTTCGCCTAGGTACTCATGATTCTTCATTTTAAACTCATAACTCAAATCTATTTGTATTATCAAACCCAATCTTATAATATTGCTTTAAAAACACTCGCATCTAGACAGATTTTCAAGAATTGAATTTCAGCCGGTAATATTAATCATAGCACTTGTCTGTTACAATATTAGTTATTGGGTGAAGCGGAGGTATGTTATGGGAAATACTTGTGCGCGAAGTGTCATATCCGGGTGAAGCGCAGCTGAGCCTGGATTTGACACTGAGGGCACGAGTATTTCCCATAACATATCGACGCTGAACCAAATAACGAATTTATCGTACCACTAAGTTAATCTAAATTTTTAAACTATTTATTCATTTGTTTTTCACCTTTTTAAGCTTCAATTTCACAAAAATTAAAAAAAAAAACCCTTTTACTCTACATAGTACTGCGTATCCCTACAAATTTAAAATGCAACGTTCCGACGCGCTCAGTGACATGATATAAGTGCGTCTGACGCGCTCAGGGTATGATACGAAATATATCACGGCAGCAGCTTTTCCAAATATGGTCATAAATTCTCTTAGTGGTATAATAATATTCATAAGTTCAGGATCTCCTTGCATTTTGCAGAGATGCTGAAAGAAAGAAATCTTTATCATTAGCACTGGGGTATTGCGCGATCTTGCAAAAGCACCAAAATTCATGCTTTTTGGGATCAATCAGAAATTTTCGTGATTTTCCCCAAACACTTTTTACAATGTAAATTCACTGATAAAACTGAAGAACTGATCGCAAATTCATTATTATATAAATGTTGGCTAAATCTAGATGTCTCCCCAAGCCTTGGCCTAATAAAGTTTTTAATTATGTAATATACAAATCCTATTTTCAAGACTTTCCATCTGCTTCTTGACAATTGGCAGTCAAAAATGGAAGGTAAGAAAAAGGACGACATATTTGGAAGCTTATTTAGGCATCATATTTGTTGCATTTTTTCGGATTCTTGGTTGACTAAAGAGTTAATTGGGGATCACACATTTTCGCGCTTTTTGACCTTTTTATTCACACATTTTTGCACTATATTTAAAAATCCAATTGTGTTTTTCAGGCGGGGGCGGCCGCGATTTAGTAGAAGCGACTAAATTTAGGGACTAGGGATTTCTAAAACGCAAAATTTAGGATACATTTTACGTGTCTTTCTATTGGCGCATTAATATTGAAATTGTTACAAAAATCATATTTTTACCTTTATTCAAATAATAATAAAAGTGCTCCTATAGTGATACACTTTATTGTATTATTCCAAAACTGCATGAAAAACGTGTGAACCCCTTTTGTAGCAAAGTAATTTGTAATTTATTTGATGCACTATTTTAGCATAATGAAAATTACAGGAGCGACACCGCGGAAGGTAACTTGATCAAATATGGTAGTAAAGAGGCATGGCCACTGTCGTCTGGCACTTTTTGCCGCTTATAATCGCGCAAAACCGCAACCCTGGTGCTTACTTTATCACTTATAACTTTGGAAAATGAAGCTAATGTTCTGCAGGGCATTGGCCTGATTCATATACACACAATCAGTTCAGATTCTAAATAAATAAATACATGGAGGGCACATATAAATATGTTATCAAGTCAAATATTTGTTTTATTTTCATATTGGATAAAGTGGAAATCTTGCAGTGTTTTCTTGAGGTCATTGTCTGGTATTCATGTTGTCCTCTCCGATGCTACAGGAAACC
>JXSR01S008760.1:52723-69490 GCA_000969725.1 Ophiothrix spiculata
TTTCACCCTGCATATGTCTACATCTTATTTTTTATCCAGTTCCAAGTTTGTTCTTTTTAGCTCTGGTTGAGGAGAACTGGCACATTTTTGCCAGTATTTGTAAAATAAAATGCATATCAAAAGAATGAATTTTTCTGACCAATTTTTCAAGTTGAAATTCACCACATTTTACTTGAGGTAAATGATTGATTCTATTGAGTTTCAGAGGTTATTAACACTCACTTACCATTGGCAGTATTGAACTTGACCTGAGGGATGAGATACAATACCTAGGATACATGCAATCCCAATAGATTAACAATGTAAATATTGGATTTTGACATGGGTAGATGAGTCAGTGTGAAGCCTGCTCCAAACCTATGATCAAAATTGCAAGGAACATTGTGCCCACTAGCCATTGGATTTTCATTAAGGTGTATGCCCACTTTGATGTTGTGGGGTTTTGGTTTACAAATTGCCTCATACTAAGGGTTTAGGTCAAGTTTAATTATCAGATTTCTTAGGTAGGGTCTTGAACTTGTTCTTTGAGAGAAGAGAGTACTTCAATTGAATTTTCTGTGGCTGGTCACCAAATTCTACAAAATGTTGCCTGCAAACAAAGGCGCTCTAGCTCGTAGTTTCCATTGCTTTGTACACAATGAATGAAGGAATTTGTAGCCTCGAGCAGTTTTGTTGGAGGTCAATGTTAACAAAACAAAAGGGAAATACTGTCATTTTACAGAATTGAATTAAACTACTATTTTGCGTATTTAAAAATTATATGGAAATGTTGTTTTGATGTTATTGTGTAAAATTGATGTTCAATACTAGGGTAGGAAAATTGCTTTTTTACAGTGGAGACAAAGTGTGTTAGGCTAAGATGTGTAGATTATTTGATTTAATTTTAAAATTTATTATTCTAGACTTTGTGTTGAAAAAGGATGAAATTAGTTAAGGTGCAATTCATGATTAAATTTCATCCCTATGATGCTGTCAAAATTCTGATTTTTTAGCTTGTCAGATTCCTTGAGTGATACATTCCACAAAATATGTGAAGGGGAACTTTGTTATAAACAACTTTTCAAGAAACTTGCGAAAATAGGCAGCAAAAAATAAAGAAAATACAAATTTCCAGCAGATTTTCAGTTATGAAATTTGATTGCCTTTATCATTTCAACAAGTAAGGTGTCATTTTAAAGCTTAGAAAATGCTGTAACAGTTATGATAAAATCAAAATTGAGCAATCACTCATACATTATTGAGAAAATGACACTATGAGAAAAATGATAGTGTCATTTTTCTAAATACTACACAGTAGCTGGAATCAAGTGAAATTTCCACTATGTATTTATTTTGTAGTCATATTTTTATCTTGATAGAAAATTTAAGAAATATTAAACAAGTCATATTCATAAACTGCATACTTAATACTGAAAAGCAGTTAGCTTATAAATAGATTTCTTTAAAAAAGGGGAAAAACAATAATTGCTTGAATGAATCCACTGATTAATTGTCAATGATTTTGTATTATATTTATTTTATTGTGTTTACTCTAAAAGATGGTTTAATAATTTATAAATAAAGAATTATTTTTACATTTTCACCAATCATTAAAATTTTCTCGTTACGTCAGCCTTAAAATGAAAAAATATTTGACTAATCAGAGACATTTTCATTTACAAAGCCTTATTGTCAGGTACTACACCTTGTTATTACCTCAACTGTGTCTCATTTGACAACTGATGCAATCTAGAGACACTTTGAAAGTCTATAAAGCAGACACATTCATATAGAATTTTGGCGATGACACTAAACTTGTTTGATTTGACATCACTATTGATCCTACAGACACGGCCTGTAAGCTAAACAAACTCAGCACCTAATAGTAGCAAACTTGATGGCCGTTTGTCAATAATTGGTGAATTTTTGCAAGGCACTGTCCATCATTTTCCTATGTAACACACATCCGACTTGTCCATTGAAAGGCCTTTTTGACAGAGATTATATCTTGCCATTTTACCTCCATAAGCACTTTGAGAATTCTGAAACTTGATTCTTCCTGACTCGCATTACTCTTTTATCCGGGACGTGCTCTGTTGCAAATAGCATGAAAACTGTAGAGGATGTCTACGTAAAAATCAAATGGAACTTATAGTTGCAACATTTAATGCAACATATCTCACATTATTTGCTACTACATAAAAGCAGACACATTCGTATTGAATTTCTGCTAGGATTTCTGTGAAACATGTTTGATTTGACATCGCTATTGATCCTACAGACACAGCCTGTAAGCTAAACAAACTCAGCACCTAATAGTAGCAAAATTGAAGCCATTATGTCAATAAATGGTGAATTCTGCATGGCACTGTCCATCATTTTGCCATCTAATGTGCTCTAGTATTTCATGCGCTGTACCTTTCATGTTGTGCCACAGTCGATAGATTGTCAAATATTTGCTCTTACTTGCTCAGGTTAAAGTTACACTTTGTCAATACTTTTGTAGCTTGTGCGACGACTATCTTTTAGAAAAGCTGTGATTTTTTAAACATCCAAAATGTACTATTGATTTGATTATACTAGTGGGACAGCAGTGTGCAGCCCAGGGTCTGGAAATCACACCAATTTGTAAGGGTATTTTTAGAACAAAAACCCTATCTGATTTGACTTTTTTTTGACAATTTTGCAAAAACACCTTTATAAATGGGTTCACCATTTATAATGGCAGGTTTTCCGCATCCAAAGTCACACCCTGGTCACACTTTTAATCAGGGCTAAAAATTCGGCGAGAATCAGAGAATCGATTCTCGCAGTGATTCTCGTAGCATCCAGATATGAGAATCATTTTCTCCACTGAAACATGTGGTAATTGTAACTCTTTCAATCAATTTGATTCTCGCAAACCGTAACGAAATTCTACCCCTGTTTAATTATACAATGATTTTTGCATTGTTTGCAACTGTAGGTTTAGCGATATAATAATGAATCCATTTCTTGTTTTGTCTTTGCACAGGTTTTCCAGCAGAACTTTTCTATGTCCATGAGGGCGATGTGCGAGAGGCTGCCTTAGAATTCAATATGCCTGTCAGAGCTGAAATCAACCAGCTCTATTTCTTTTGGTATACAGATACCCAAGTAAGTTCTATTATTTGTTTATACGTTTATATTTTAACACTTTTAAGCACCTCAACAATTTACATGTTAAAAATGGGTGGTTTCCCCCCGGAATCGAACCCGGGACCTCTCGCTTCCCGATCCAACACTCACTGAGGCAAGCCAACGGGTATACACTGTCCTGGCAGCGTTTTCGTGATTATAGCTAACTCCGGTCTATGATGTATTTGGACTTCGACGATTTTCTTGATTTTGTGGAATGGGATTTTGTGAGGTTCGGTGGTGTTAGGGTTAGACTATAGAAGCTCAATACAATACAATATACAATACAAAAGCATTAATTGCACCAGTTCTATTGCTCAATGTATGGTATGCCATGTTTTACTCTAAAAAATGATCCTCACCCATGAAACTAAGCACAGGGTATTTCAGCACGATTTGAAATGGCACAAAGCATGGCTAGTTTTTTAAAAACCGTGCAAATGTGTGAAAAATTAGTTCAAAAAGTGCAAAAATGTGTGGTACCCTGTTAACCCTTTTAGTCAAAAAAGAACACAAAGCTTCTTAGAATACACGGATAAGATGATTACGTCAGAGAGTGAAATGGCCAAAATCTAGGGTTCCAAGTCTAAAAGAATTATAATTGACAACTCAAGAGGCAATTCTTGATTTGTAATTGTAAGTACTACAAATTGATGGGATATTTTTTTGACAATTTGTTGACGTGACGTCAGGTTTTTGAGATTAGTCGATTGTCGACAATGAAAATGGTTCTTGACATCAACCTTAGGCCAAAAAAAATAAATTGTTTGCTTGTCCTCAATTGAATTTGAAAACTTGGGTCGGTCGGTCGGGATTTCTTTTTTTTTTCCCCTTCTTTTTTTTTTATTTACAATCAAACTCCATTGTATATATTGTATTAATCAAGGCTCAGAATATGAAATAATAAGAACATTTTGGTGTCAAAATGAATCGGCATACATTACAAAACAACTAAAATACTCAATACAAACTATAAAATATTTTTTTCTGCATGCAAAAATCTGAAAAGAAAAAAAAACTTTTTCAGGAATTTCCAAAAAATAGGGTCGGTATTCTTTTGTACAGTAAATAGAAAAAAAGAACTTTTTTCCTGATTTCTAAAATTAGGGTCGGTCGGTTGAGGACAAGCAAACAAGTTTTTATTGTTGGCCTTATTTAAAACCCTCCTTGGAAATGTTTAAATGGACACCTTCACTTTAAAACTTTTGACTTTATTTTGTTGCTGCTTACAGGTGTATTATTCCATGAATTTAAAATCAGAAAACCCATGGCTACTACGGCATCCTGCAGTCAATATAACAACAGATGGCAAAGTACCGAAGAGAGAAACAGGTGAGAAACAAAGAATATATTATTAATTGCATATTACTTGATGCAAGTAAAATTGTGCAAAAATGATGCGTGCTAATCTAAATAATTTGCTTGTTGTTTCTACGAAACATGGAAAATACAATTAGACCATCGCCCGTGTTATTTGGCTTTCCTTTGTAATGAAATTGCCACACATGCATAAGTATGTTAATCAAAAGTCATGGGTGATAGGGGGTGCTTCGTTTTAACAATTTATAGTATTGCTTTATCCGATATTTATTAATATTTCCTCAGGAATATTTCCAAGTTGGATTTGCTGAATTTTGATGTTAGTCATGTTCCAGGCCTTGATGGTGCAATTAAAATGCCTAAAATTCTAATTATATATCAGAGATGCCACTTTTCAGGTTTTAACCTGAAATCGGGTTTTTTAGAAGCTCAAACCTTGATTTCAGGTTTTTTTATGATATCAAATTTAAATATATTCATATATTTTTAGCCCTTTTTGGAGTATCTTTCAAGAATCGATGGCTTTTCAGGTTTTTGTCAATGAAATCAGTGGCATCTCTGATATATCAAAAAATTGTATTTATTTTACTTTGGCTAAACTTCAAACCAGTTTATTGGTAATTTTCTGATTTGTGCAAAAATGAGGGTGCTATACAAGTCTAAATTTATAATTTTAATTGATTATAGACGGGGCCAAAACAAAATTTTCGCTACCAAACATTTAGTTGTGACGTCAAGTATAAACCGGTAATAGAGCCGGTAACAAACATTTGAGGCAATGTATATGGTAATTCAACACATGTGCAATTTAGCGCGAAATTTTATTTGGTCTCACCTCGGTGTTGAAGTTATTTTATTTGAAGTCAATCGTCATTTTGACGGCACAACCAAATATTTGGTAGTGAAAATTTTGTTTGAAGGTCTTAATATGTATAATTTGTGCTGAAAATTAGTATTAAAATAACACAATAAAGAGTTTTTTGTACAAGACTTTTCAAGCAATATCAATTGACATGCTCTTAAAATGCCATAATAATTTGGTTTCGAATTTTCGTTCCAGTTTTTGCCATCAGCCTTGAGTGTACAGGCAATGGAGCAGGGGAAGTTGGTGTCACTATGCAAGTCAACTTAACGCTCTACTCAGCTGTTAATCAAACCGTTTTAAATTTCAAGAGAAGGAAAGCATGTTTACGAGGTATGGAATCCACCTTTTAATTTGGTTTTATTTTAGATATCTGATTGATTGTAAAATAATAATTAAAGATATAATGTTAATTTGCTTCTTGATCTTGCGAGTGACATTGGGACAAAATCAGTGCACATGGATGAATTTTAATGTGTCCAATACACAAGACCTAGACTGAGTGAACTGGACAGCTATCAAAATTCACAGCAAGTGCGTTGGTAAGACAAGGGTTAAACCAAAGACCCTCAAAAACATGATTAAACATTAAAAAAGACGTCCAATAAAGTTTCTTCCAAGTTCTCTACTGAACATGTTTACTGTGCTATAACTTTTTAATCTTATTGAGTTGACTTTAAAATGTTTTTAACTTGTTTTTGTTTTGAAATTGATTCGTGACGCAATCTGTTGCTTCACGCGCATCCTCTGATGCTGTTTCTCTTTGCGTCTCTCAGGTTGCGTCACGGACCATTTTCATATTATGTGCTGTAGATTTAAGGTTTTTGATATTCTTTGATGTTTTATTTGTCATGCCTTGTGTTTCACATTTTGTAAAGCGCTCAGTGACATTTGTTTTGGGCGTTTCTTAAATATGTTTTTATTATTATTATTTTTATTATTAATTTTCCCAAACAATGAAATTTGTTACTTGAATTCATAAGTTTCATTTGTGAGGAGAATTTAACTTTGCTAAAGCAAATCATAATAAAAGTTTTGTTTTAAGTATGCAAGTCATTTTTCCGCATTTGTTTTTCAGATTCTAGTCAAATAGATGATTCTGGTCAAGGAACCTACCCACCATATTTAGAACCGTTAATACCACCGCCACCGGATAAAATAGCTAATGCATCCGTCACATATAGTAAGTGGTTAACCAAGATACTCAAACCCTGTTCTCCCAAGCATTTTTATCATATTTTCTAAATGGGGGTGTGGGAGATGTTACAACTCTCCTCATAATTATAGGTTAAAACAAATGTTGATTAAATGTTATTCGTGAAATAAGACAAAATCGAAGCATGCACAGTGAATTTTGATATGTCCCCTTGTGAGGACTGTAGGGGCTGAGTGAATTGAATTGCAATCAAAATTTACAAGAAGTGCAATGATTTGGTCACATACATTTATCAAGCAAAGTGAAATGCCAAATCTATTAACCTAATTCATACACAAAGATAGAGAGGGGAGATCACATACTTCCTATACCAGCCCGTGCAATGGCATCTTCAGCCATGGTTCTCAAATAGGGGGTATTCTGGTTCACTAGAGACAAGCCGAATCTTGACTGACCACAAGTGGGTGCTATATTTGTTGTTGTGTGTCGTCTTATACCTCATCAAGGATGCCTCATTTAGATGCGCCTTAATTTAATCACCACGCATGTATACTCAAAAAGTGTGCCAAAACGAGGGATGCAGGAAGTTTGACGCACTACAATTGCATCAAGTTATGGCAGAACTTTAGGAGGAACTAAGACACGGACAAAATAGCGTTGGATTAAATACTTGTATATTTGGACAAAATAGGGTAAGGACAAAATGAATACGGGACTAAATAATATAGGACTAAGCGTAGTTGGACAAAATAGGATGCAGACACATTATAAATGGACCAATTAAAATTGGACAAAATAGTTTTGTACAAAATGATATTGGTCAAAATATCTTTAGACAAAATATTGTTTTTCCCAGTTGTTTGGACAAGACTATGAGCAGAAAAAAGAACCTCTTCAAATTCTTGGATTTATTTACCCTCAAACAATTAGATGGCGCTCCTTTAATGTAATCTGATTTTCACCTTCAAGTATATATACTTTGAAACTTATAGGAAATCTGCCCTATACGCCGGTTCGCACTCAATTTTCTGCCTACCATAAACACATTTTAAACTATGCGACTTCACCCGACTGAATTCAATGATTCTTAGTGTGAAGTGGAGGGAAATAACAGAGTGTTCCGATCAAGTGAATTTTTGGTTCACTGAAAGTTCAATACGTCCAGATTTATACTTAAATGAATCTATAGCACAGTTTGATAATAAATCTAGCTTTGAATTACCTTTTTGTGTGAAACATTTATAAATTGGTGAGATTTTGATAAAATCACTATTTAAGCCAAATTCCATAGCTGAACTCTATTCTGATTACATGATGGAAATGAAAACATATTCAGTATGATCATGGAAATAATAGAATAGCTTATTCTATTATTTCCATGGTATGATAACCATGATTAAGCTGAACAAGTTTTACGGCAAAGTAGAGTTTGCAGCATTTTACACAGTTGCTTTGAATATCGCTTTGGTGGAGTTTTGGCCCAATTTCTTCAAAATAGAGATAGGTAGTCTGACCTGGACAAATCCGTGCTTTCCCTTTATTTTTTTTAATTCCACAACAATTGCACCTCAAATAAGTTAACATCATTTACTACATTGTCGGCAATATGAGGTAAGGAAAGACAATTTACTTGATCAACATGAAAAAACTAAGTACCACATACAATAGTAAGATGGCCAAGCAGACTGTCAAAAATGTGGTCAAACAAGTGGTTGCAGAGAAGAAGCTTAGTTTAGTTTGCTTAGGGTTTTTTGTCAAGCGCTATATTCTATAAACCTTGAAGTATGCAACAAGCAATCAGACTCTGTTACGAGATCCATAGCATATCATTGTATTTTACAATATTGTGAACTGATGGTTTTGTATTGTGTAAGAGACTACTAATGATTGATTAGGATTGATTAAGGCCAAATCACTGCGTATTAATATTTTTTTACATAAATTGTTCGTGATTTTGGTATTATTTTGGACTAATTTTGTTGCTAACACATGGACAAACATGGTCATAAATTTATTTGAATATTCAGCAAGATTTGGTATGTTGTTATGATTCGAGAAATACGCACTATTTTGCTTCCCCGTATGGTCATATTGGTTTATGTTCGTTAATCGGCTGCTTGTTGCATACTTCAAGATTTACAGAGTATAGTTATGAATAGATACGTACCATTAACCCTAACTCTCTACCAGATATTGCAGTATCCCATTCCAGAAATTTAAAAAAATCACTGCTCATTTTAGACATGTATATTACCAACGAAATGGTTTTAAGTGTGAAAAAATGAATAAAGGATTTGTAGATTTTGTTAACAAACGTATTGAGTTGAATGTACATTCCAGGAATCTACATTGATGTACATTCCAAACTTTTGTGTAGTTTGCCCCATTAACACATGAAAAACTTGTCAATTTATAATAAGCAGAAAATGTTTTCAAAATAACTGCATTCTACAGAATGATCTGGTTTTTTTTTTAAGTTTATGTATGTCAGTTAAACTTATTACATTTTAGCAGAATGCATAGAATTATTGCTGCAAAATGTGGTTGAGATACAAGTTAATGAAAATACTCTTGTGTATTATATGTTCTCAAAACCAACCCAAGTTTGATTTTCAAAGAAATCTCTAATCATTTATACACATTTAATTAGAGAAACATAAGCAGATGTAAAGCAATCAGCCCAATTCAGTCTCGAAGTGTTACGTGTAATCTGATTATCACCCTAACAACCTGTTCACGCTTTCTAGTTTTGAACCATGATCGAAATGATCACCACATAAAAGTATAGCATACACCGTTGTCAGGGGTTGTGCGTGAACCAGTTACTGGGGAAGTTACATAACCACTACGATACTGGAACGGGCTGTTTATAATAAATGTGACAACCCTGTCTTATTCATGGCTCATTTGCTATAAAGAAGACCATGTTCTTCATTTTGCTACCGTAACTGTTCATCAGACCCGAGCCCAATCAGGTGTTTTCCCCATATATTGGCAATCCTGCATCTTGTCTCTAAGATATAACTATATTAAATGCATAATTGGGTTTGGTACAGTAAACCTTTAAAGTCAGCCCAATTGGGTGGTTTATCCAAACCCTAGCAATCCATCCATCTGGCTCCTGGGGATAGCTTCAGAGATTCATTAAGTCACATTAGTCTATGGTTAATCAAACATCTCGCTTGCCGCGCCTGCCCGAAGACAAATCCCCCAAGTGATTAAGGTCGTGGAATTAATTTCTGGGCAAGCACAGACAGCCGACACTCGTCCGCTGAGACGCTAGACGACTATAATGATCATGACATGGTGATATGTCGTGCTAGTAATTACGCTGCTTGTTACGCATTTATTCCGTTTGCTGAGGTACTTAGTTGATTTATTTAATCAGGAGGTTGCAATGATTTGTTATAGAGTGAGATTTCAATTTGTTACTCGTTCCAAATTGATAGCTGAGATTTGGAGTTGAATTAATAGCTTGATATTGAAGGAATGTGTGGCATTTTTGTCTCCAAAATATGAATTATTAATGAAACAATTTGATTTGTTTATGTACGAAACCTTTCTAGGTTTTGAATTGAGTGATATTACAAACAAATTGATTAATTCAATTGACACGGAAGGCATGGCATGATTTGTAATGGAATGAGATTTCAATTTGTGTCTCATTCTAAATTGAAAGTTGATATTGATGAGTTGGTGGCAGTTTTTTCCTTCTAAAATATGAATTATTAATTAAACAAATATATTGGCTTATTTAGGACAGCATTTCAGATTTTGAGTTAGGTGATATTTCAATCAAGTAGATTAATTCAATTGAGAAGGTATGGTATGATTGTATTGGAGTGAGATTTCAGTTTGTTCCTCATTCCAAATTGATAACTTGGATTTTGATTGGAATTGTTATACTGATATAGAAGGAATTGATGGTTGTTTCTGTTTTAGAAAGAAGTCATGAATAAGTCAGACAACTGGACTATTATTTAATTTAACCCTTTCAAGTCTGACCACTTCTTCCATCCCAGGATGAAGGCATTTAGCTCTAAATTGACTACTAAAGTAAATTTAAATTCATACCGCGTGTCACCTAGCCAATCAGAACGCAAGAATATAAAGTACGCGTAGTGAGTTGATCTTCACAATGCAATGCGCTTCTTGCGTGGCAGGCGTTTAGTGCGTATGAATGTTTCATTGTTTTTGTCGGGTGATTATTTAATTAGTTTTGGATTTTGATGGTCATATTAAAGGCCTTTTTTCTTTTCACAAAAGACACAATATAATTTTCTGTCGTGTATGAATTAGATTAATAAATTTGTATACCATAATGCTCGTAAGATGAGAAAAAATCAATCCACTTGCGGTAAATTTTAATTGCGTATGAAATGCGCATTTATTAACCCATGATTATCTTCTTTATAATTCAATGAGACTTCAGCATAACACATCTGTATGAACTGTAAACATTGCCTGTGATAGTGTTTTGAAGGTAAGAGGCAGTGAGAATAGTTATACTTCAGTTTTATTTATGGTGTCTGGGGACGCCCTACGACAAGAAAGGGTTAACCACAGTTCCCCAAATTGTTATATAACTAGGAATTTAATTTGATTATTTGCAAGAAATCGGATATTAGCAAATCAGACAAATGGGAATAATTAATTCAAAAGCATTGATTTCAATGTGTTTTATCAACTCCATTTAAAGGGATTTTTTTTGCCACGAAGACTCTAAGAGGATCAAAGATCATTCCAAGATGTAGTAAGAATTTAAAATATCCTGAGATAAATACATTGATCTAAGAAAGATATATATATTTGATAAATGGAGCATTAATAATTTAAGGTAGAATGAAATTTCATTATGTACCACATTCCTCATTTCAAAGTCAAGGAATTTGTATGAGTTGATATGTTGAGACAGTAATCTGATAGCTAGTTGGTGTACTTTGCTTCATAGAATCAACATTTACAGCTGTTTACCTTACATTATGGTTGATCCAGATTCAGTGTCTTCAAATTCAAAATCTAAAATGGTTTATTGTATTTTCTGTGAGTAAACATCACCAACCTATTTCTTTCAGCAGTATATTGCAGTTATTTAACTCCTTTATATAAGATTTCTTCAATTTGAAAAGGTGTAAAATCTGTAAGCATCACACTTCTCTCTCAAGATGATATTTTACATATTTGCCAAGTATGCAATTTTTTTTCAATGATTTTCTCTTCGTTTTTTATCTTATAATATTGATTCGCTAATGTAAATTCTGAGACACAAGATTATGAATGAACATTCAAAAGTCAAAGCTATACTGTAAAACAAGAAATATTTGCTAGCAATTTAATTTCGCTAATACCCCAAAATTGCAAAATTAATTTGCCGCTAATATTAATAATTTACAATGATTTCAATGACATGCTGATGCAATTAGTGAAATTAAAATGCCGCCAAAAACCACAGATTCTGAAATTTGCACAATTTTCTTTCCGCGAATATTTCTTGTTTTACAGTATTTAAAGGTTAGATAAAGTGCATTCTTTTACTAAACCTTAGTGCTTTCTACCATCACCCCCCCCCCTCCCCTGAAAAAAAGGGAAAAACCCTTTTAACCTGATTTCAACCATTTGTAATTTCCAAGACTTGTACATGTATACTTTTTGGTTTGTTTTCATGGGAACCTTATTATGTATAGGGAAATGAGGACTACTTTTACTGTGAATATATTTTCAGTTTGTTTTGTGTGCTGGGTTGGGGTTGTGCACAGATAAGTCATATATTTACTTTTTCTAGTACATTTCATTCAACTGGAGGAACATCCTGGATAAATCCGAGGGGGGGGATACTTACATTGATGGAAGTTACGGGTATGTGCCGCCCTCAAGACCCCCTTTTCAAACCTCCTCGTCCGCTCCCAAAGATGCTCATTTCAAGATTACTTCAGTTCCAAAGACCCTCATTTTCAAAGAAAAATTACTTAAAAGTATGTTTTATCAAGTTTTCAACCTAGTTTTGAGTGATTTTCAGCTCAAATAGTCATATTTTTATGAGAAAAAAACCCAGTTTCTGAGACCTCAATTTGGGAAAAAATCAGTTCCATAGACCCTATTTTTGACCAAAAATCCATTCCGCAAGACCCTATGTTGGATATCGCAGATGTCGCATAACCTACCAAATTTGTTTCCATCTGGGGGATAAATCATACTCAAGGATTCGATATTGGGGTTTGCTTGACTGGGCCTGGACCTGTCATCTTACATTTGCAAATTCAAGTTTATCACTGCTACAGTGCAAGTTTGTGAGTAATTGAACAAATACCCTTAAAATCATAGGTTATGTTTTTCAAAAATGAGATCTCTTTCAAATGTATGTATGGTATATCATCCCATTCTACGCTTAACCAATTTATTTCTTGTTTGTTTCCTTGTGTGCATTTCTTCAGCAGAAAACAGCGATGCTGGTCCCGTCACATCAACCAGTATGTTTTACATCGCAGTGGGCATCGTCTGCGGCATTATACTCATGCTAGTTATGTTGGTGGCGTTTGTTCACGTCAAATCTATGAAAACATCCGATCAAGACCAAAGGTATGTCATGTATACTCTATAAACCTTGAAGTATGCAACAAGCAATCAGACTCTGCTACAAGATCCATAGCATTTCCCTTGTATTCTACTACATTGTAAACTGGTGGTTTTGTGTTGTGTAAGAGACTAGTAATGATTGATTTGGATTGATTAAGGCCAAATCAATGCGTAGTAATTTTTTTGTATGTGAATCGTTCATGATTTTGGTATTATTTTTGGCTAATTGTGTTGCTACCACATGGACAAACATTGAACATAAGTTTATTTGAATATTCAGCAAGGTTTGGTACGTTGTTATGATTCCAAAAAATCAGACTAATTTATTTCCTCGTATGGTCATATTGATTTATGCACATTAATCTACTGCTTGTTGCATACTTCAAGGTTTATAGAGTTTATAGTCTTGGAAAACTCATTATAATGTTGAAACTGACATCTTATTTATTTTAACTGACTCCATCAGTTCACATTTTATCTACTAAGATATATTTCAAAATGGGTAATAATATATAGAGGTTTCATCTTGGACAGGTTCTCTCAGATCATTGGGAAACTCATATGGTGGAACCAATAACTTATATATTTCACACATCTCCATCAGCCGACATTGCATGGAGGAGACACTTCAGAATTAGGAACATGTAGGTTTCATCATGTGATGGGTTCTATCCATAGATTTACAGGGGAGATACCAGGCTTTGTATACCAGCCCTGTAATGGTGTTGTCAGCCATGGAGCTCAAATTGGGGGTATTCGGGTCCACTCGGTTCCCGGCAAAATCAATTCCGAGTGTCGAGACTTGGTTACGCATAGAGACAACCTGTGCAAATAATACTTTACACAAATGATACGCCAACCTGCATGCAAAGCATGTGTGCGTGTTTCAATATTCACGCATTATGGCAAGGTGCGATGCATCATCGGCAAGCTATCGTCAAAAACCCGAATACCCCCAATTTTGTCTACATGCTGGAATAAAAATGGCGGTGTGCCTTGTATCTCCTCTGTAAATCTATGGTTCTCTCAGATCACAATGTTACTTAGAAAACTCATCATTGTGAAACCCACAACGTATTTCATTGGTCTCCAGTAGTATACATCATCTAGAAGTACACATCATCTAATGGAGACACATCATTTAAGTAAACTGATTTCATTATGTGTTTGGATTTCCCAGATAATGGGGTTATGTAGTTTATAAAACCCATAGATATAGAGAGAAGATCCCGTAAATCATATACCCGCCCGTGTTATGGTGTCGTCAGCCATGGAGCTCAAATTAGTGGTATTAGGGTACACTCTGTTTCTGCCAAAATCATCTCCAGATTCAGTTGTGTGTAGAAATAAGCCACACAAATAATAAATTATGCTAATGAACATGTTTCCAAAGTTTGCATAACATGACAAGATGCGATGCTTCATCGGCATTAACCCGAACAAGCCAGAATATTAGGCCCCCCAAATAATTTGTTTGTTTTTCCTCACCCGACGGACCGTCAAAATTTGGCCCTACCGTGTGCTTTGTAAAGTTTTTTTTTTTATTTTCCAACTCTTATTTGAGGATTTTTCATACAAAAAATATACAAATATTCACTAAGAAAGTCTTCAAATCAGAAAAATATGCTATGAATTGACATGAACTGTATTTACCAATATAGAAGATCAGCAGTATATTGTTCTCGTAAGTTAAGTTTATTTCTTGTCAATTTTTCCATTCTTTGAGTTGAGTTTCATGTACATTTATGACCAAAAAAAAATATATATATATATATATATAAAGGCCTACCTCCCGACCCTACCTTTTCAGAAGCCGTTATGGACAAACAAACAAACAATATTTTTTTTTGTCTAAATGTGGGGGGCGGGGAGTCTTAGATCTCCATTCTAACTCAATGATCAAACCTGATATGTTGTGTTCGTGTAATCATGCTGCTGGTATGGCACATCTCAGTTGATCGATATTGATTATCAGCTGTCAGATTAACCTGATTTCACCTATTTGAAATTTCCAAATATTAAGTGGTGTAGCATATTTGTTAAGGTATTTGCCTGTGGTAGAAAAGGAAATACTACTAGGTTTGAGTTTTAGTTCTTATCCAACTTTAATTTGAAATTCTTTTCTGGATTAACAAGCTATATTTCATGGACAAAATTAATTTATTTATACAAATATCGTTTTCTTCTAAATAAACTTGTTTATACTTAAATATTTAATACCATTTTTGTATTTTGTATATTGACATGTCAAAAGTGGATTTTTTTCTCCTTTCTCCTTTGTTTCTCACTCAGGTACTTGTAAAGTCATATTTGTGATATCCAAATAATCAAATAGAAATATGTGTCCCATCATATCGAAAGGTACCTTAAGGTCGGCATAGTAAATTACAAGATACGGGCCATTGTAGCTGAGCATAGTCAAAAATCACGTCCAAGGTCGAATTTCTGATTTCATCAGAAACGTTTAAAGTGTATTCTATCATATTAATCAGGTTCCAACATCCAAAACATAAGACAAATGTTTTTAAAAACCGAGATAAAAATCGTCTCTCCATTCAAGTTTTACTAAGTGCAAAAACTTTAAACACAATTTTCTCAGATCTATAGTTTTTCGAATTAGCCCGATGCCTTTTACCAATTTGGATGTAACTTCGCAACCAAACATCCAATAACCAAAAGCAAGGTGTCATTTTAAAGCTTAAAATCTCAGCTTTCAGATGAGACCAAAAAATATAATGTCATTTTGGGACCCTTAAGGTACCTTTCGATATGATGGGTCACATATGTCATGTAGCTATCATGATATGTATTAGGATTTAATCCCCTTGCTGGGGTTTAATGGTTCTCTACTTAATCACTGAAATTCATTTTCAATATTGAACCAGCAGATGTTTTTTGTAAGACATTTGTTCACACTTTTCTTGAAAAACTTTAGAGGGAAAATATTTTATTCTAAATCAGACAAAAGCTGGAAATTACAAATAGTGACATAATTTTAACTTGAAACTTTGCCAATGTGTTTCTATGGCCTAAAACATTAACATATGATTTACCCGCCCATCTAATTTGCATATTTGCATAATTAATGAGCATTATACAAACAGCTAATTAATTATGCAATATGCAAATTAGATGGGCGGGTAAATCATACATTAAAGTTTTAGGTCATCAAAACACATTGGCAAAGTTTCAAGTTAAAATTTTTAAAGGTAGAAGTAGTATGAAGGTTTATTCATAAAATTTTGTAAAAATATTGGCAAAAATTAATATTAATGAGCATATTTTGCCAGTTTTCCTCATTAACTTCATCAATATATTGGCAAAAACAATATAATACAAAGAAATATCTCAAAAACCGTTTGTCCGATATGGCTCAAATTTTGGAATTAAGATTTTTTTGCTTAGCTCTCTGCAACAGGCCTACTTTTATCTCAGTCAGAGCAACTTCATTTTGCCTTTAATACCACCTTATAGACCATAATAAAAGTACATGCAATTATTTTTTGCAGCAGTGTCGTTGTCATGTTCCAACCCACGCTCTTCTGCATATGATTTGAAACAGCCCAGAAACAATACCATATCAAATAAAAAATGAATAGTTCATTCAACTAAACCTATTATAATGTTCTTAAATGTGTACCGCCGCGGCAAAAGGGTCCAGTTGTCGACTCCTACATGTTGCTCATTGTAGCATATCTGATGTATACAAATACCATACATT
>JXSR01S008762.1:13457-23936 GCA_000969725.1 Ophiothrix spiculata
TGACATAAGTTGAATATTTTGGAGTTACAAAGTTGAAGCTGCACGTCAAGTGCAAAGTCGTGAAGTATAAGTAAACAGCAAATTGGCCAATATCGAAATACTATCGTGTTGTTTATTTGTTTCTTTGCATAGTTCTTTGCGCGAATCATTTTACTGCAAGGCTTTGAATTTAACATGCAGATTCACCGTCACGTTGACACTTTCTCCATCTGCACCTTATCGCACGAAACAAGTACTTTAAACTGAGTTTCAACTAAATCATGTTTATGTTGCCAGGATAATAAATATATAACCATGCATTTTCATTCAAGTTGACATTTAGAAAAAAGCTAATCTTTATAATTAATCAGGGATACTGCATGTCATCATTAATCGATTAAGTGATAAATTGATTAAATGATTGCTTTTGCTGACTGACTGGTTATTGAGTATTGAGTATCATTGTAAATAAAAAAGAAGATGAAAAAGAATAAAGTAAATTGCTAAATAATTGGGCCGATTTGGTTTAAGGGGTAACAAGACATTTCGAAAGAGTTATTCCTTATTCATTTACCCAAAGAAACAGGTTATTAGGGAATTATTTTATAAAAATGTGGTAAGACATTCGTCTCGTCAAAACTAGGTTACTTAACACCCGCAACAGTTGATATACATGTAAAATGCAGACACCGCCAATGGCTTGAATAATGAAGCATTAAGAGTAGTTAAGTAATCCTTTTCATTACTTCAAATATATATTATGCTGTATTTTTTTGTTTGCAGATATTTGCAACTCGTTTTATGTCTCAATTTTGCACTTTATCTCCAATAAACGTATTTATTAAAAACATGTACATTTAGAGCAAAATAAAATTAATAATTTAAATTAAAAGTACGACTTTACTTTGAATATGTGTACATATGTAAGTTGGCTATCCATTTGTAGCTGTCATGTTGCATCAATATGCCGTCATTTATTTGATGGCAATGGTTTGCCTTTGAGCGCTTGTAATCAAACCGAGTTGTTAATGGTCCGTGTAAACAGACAGGTAGATGACACATCAATATTTAACCAAAGATGACACTATATACTATTATAGATGATGGTTGCTTTCTAAGACTATGGTCACGATAATTTGCACTAACAGTTACAATGTTTGATGATGATTTTACCATTTCGCATGAACTTTTAAAATCTTTTTTGGGCATTGCTGCGTCCTTAGACCATAAAATTCGTCAACAATGATTTTAATAATGTAAACCCGTTCTACACAAAGTCGTAGCCGTTTGAACGAACGACCAGTTGTGACTATTGCCTTAGATGAATTGCATAGTAATCATGGTAATACATAAAAGTTGTTTATTTTTTCTCCTTAAAAAAAAAATCTTATTCATATTTGTTAATATATTTACTATCATGGGTACCGGTTGTAACTTTGTGATTATAACAGTTTAACGACATGATACGGTATGCGAATACATACTTAAAACGCTATACAAGTTTAGCAGGTAAGGAATGTGTTAACGTGGTAAATACTTTGATGATGAACATGACGAAGACTATTAATGAAAGAGTGAATACGGTAAGATTAGCTAACATGGAATCAAATTATTTAAATCTTTTTAACATTTTCATCATTATCTGGATTAAGTTTTACGCATTTTTACTGTTCTCTTTCCAAACCAATTATACACAGAAAATATGCATTCCATCACATAAATCGCATTAATTATACCAGAAGACGATGATCAAGCTGCACAGAACATATAACACAGTCCCGTCACGTATGCACGTTGGTTGCCAGAAGCATTTTTCGTTGAAATTAAGCAAACCACGCTTATTTTGTCGGCGTATAAAACTACAGGCTCTGGATTTCAAAATTCCAATTTTGTATGATCAGAGCTCGGCTTCAAGATTTTCTGTACTTGTTTTGTTTTTTGTTAAATTCTAAAAAAATTGACTTCAGTCTTTCCCAGACTATGTTTTATCAATAATCAGTAATCAAAATCTGAAAATGTGTCATATATTGAAAGAAAAAGTTCATGTTAAAAAGACTTGAGAGGCAAATGTTATAACTTACATTTATCCGAATGCTTCCTACTACCAAATTTATACACAGATGCCCGATCGTAAATTTATGGCACGATCTAAAATATTTATACCAAACGTATATATGAACTTCCCATAATTAAAAAATAGAGAAAGAATGAAGATCCCTCATTTGTAATGACAGATACTACTGTATTATCACTGAAAAAGGAGAATAACGATTCTGTCTATTCCTATGATCATGTTCATGAGATAATTTCCGTAGTGTCTATCGAATTCCGCTACTATTGCGTAAGCATTTCCGTTAATTGTTTCCGCAAACTGAGTTAACCAGAATGCACCATAACGTTAGTAAGAATATTACATTTATCAACTACATATGATCAGTATCACAGTTGTGTTTAAAATTTATAGCCAGTTCCTTTTAATCTTTTGTAAAATTGTTTCTGTATGTGATGTAATATTTTATTAGCTTTCATAGAAAATTTATTGTCTTCAAATCGGACAAAGCATTCGTAAGTTATAGTCATTTGAGAGGAGGTGCCTAATTTGAACAGCGAACAAACTACGCTATTCAGTTTACGTGCGTACTGGTAACAAAGGTTGTTGGTCTCTTTGAATCGTTATGAAAAAATGCATATGAAGATAAAATAACAAGACAACAATAGGCTGTGGACTGTGAAATATCGGAGTATTGGGTTGACTTCTTGAGGTAATGTTCAGATCTTTTAAAAATGCTCTTCTAATTCGGTTGTTGTTTGTTGAATCATCCGGATCAGGATCTCCCAAAGCCTCCTTGTTTCTGTTTCATAGAGTTACGTGGTTTTTAGCTTTATAATAACACTATTTTAAAAAGCTTGAGGTGATGGGACCTGGTTGGCATCCATAAACTACAGACAAAGCAGACGGCAATCTTCAACCGGACTTTGATGCCATGATTTACCTCCTGGCATTGGTTGTCAAGATTGTGCACTGATATCTGAAATGACCATCAGTACTTTGATTTGCATCATTGAATCTTCTTCAGTACCTCTGCAAAATGTGTGTCCGTTTAAAATGTTTAAATGCAGCATCAAGTTCACCAATGCACAATCAATAAGATTAAGATATTACCCACTGCTGTACACTAAAGAGTTCACGAAGAAGCAAGTTTGTTCGACATCAAAATTGGGTACCTTTACTTAAACGGTTTTAACTTTGAATGCATTAGTCAATTTCAACAAACTAAAATTTCCATGAAAGCTGATAAAATTTGCTATTTATTAAGTATAATTAAAGTTGATAAACATAAACAGATTGTCTGTAAAAAATCCTCCGTTGATTACACTTTAATTTGACTCACCCTGTATAGTATTTACTTCTGAGATGTCAATGGGGAAATTTCGGATTTGAAAGAAAGCCTGAAAATATTTAATACCGACTGACTTCATTTGAGTTGTATTGATCCCAGTAGCAATAGGAATATTCAAAGTATGACAACCTGTATTAATAAAGAAAATATAAAATTTGAGTTCTGTCTTCAAAATTGTGTAGTATTGAGCACAAAGTGGTTTCATTTTCTAGGTAGAGGCTGACATTACACATGCGTAATCTTGAAAATGCGACCCCATACCTACTCCACTGAGCTACATACCTGGAGGGGAGAAACTCTGCATACATTACAATGCATGTACGTATACGGGAAGGTTCGCAAACACTTGTATAGTATAAAAAAGGCTAAAATACAACTGTATCAACAGTTTTAATATAACAGCCATTGCAACATCATTTCCTCACTAGTAACACCTCTAACAATCTCATTGCGCGAGCCACATTGGTGTTTGGCACCAAATTGTGCCTTGTTTTACAGTGAAATTAAGAAATCTTTAGAAACAGGAAAATACCACTTAGGAAATAAAAACCTTTTGCAGTATGGGTTCGTTTAAACAAATCAAAATTAAACAAATCCTCCTCTTGAGTAAAATGGGCTAAAATTGGCAAAATTTCTTAAATATGCCTCCTAACAAACATGTATGTTAACAGGTAGCACATGACAGTTTGTTGAGTCATTATAAACGTAAAATTTGTTTTGGAAGTATAATTAGCAAGTAAAGTAAGCATTCCGTACATTATTTCTGGTACTTTTGCAACCAGCTATATTTGTCACTCAAATTCAATGGTATTAATTCATTTCGTAGAGACTTAATGATCTTGTACAGAACGTATTATGCAGTCTCATCACGTATGCATGTCCAATGATTGCCAAGAGCGTTATTTGACAATGAAAGCTAAACCATGTTTTTGTGGAAAACTCAAAGCTTGTTATTACCTGAAACGGTACTACATAATTTACAAAGGTCCGGTATTTGTGTTACCGTCCTTTTTTTCTTGCAATGCTTACATCAATTAGAATTTAAATAAGATGAAACAATCGAATTGCAATATAAACAGTAATTTAAAAAATATATTAAAGATAAAAAATAAAACTCAACAATACGCAGATGAAAAATTCTGTGAGGCATCTGTAATCAATTTTAACTTATTCAATTTTGTTAAACCTCGTCCTTTTTAAGGCGAGGGGATACTACCCCTATCAGTTTATCCCCAATTGCACCAAAACGCAAAAAAGTGACCCCGGGGATCTAAGTAAATCGCTAAGTCCGCGGTAAGAACCACCTCTTAAACAGAAGTCGCCATTTTGAAAATATATGGAATGAAGCTTAAACGTATAAGACATGTTAGAATTACCATTTCCCTTATTTATTAGCAAAGAACTTAATTAAATTCGCTATTTAGAACTTTAATTGAAAATATAGAAACAAGATAAATTGGTGGCTGCTTATCGGATAATCGTGATTTTTTTCATGATCTGTAGTATTTTATGACGTTATAATTTCGTAACGTCTTTGTTGATTTTCATGATATTGGTATCAATGGAATGACGGAACAATACTATAGTGGGCAGGAAAAAATGATGAACTTTGGATAAGGAGGCCATTGCGATTAGGAATCAAGAAATTTACAATGAAAAAAAGTACAAAAAGAAAGTTTGATCCATGGAAAAGGAAACATTTTGTGGACCTATTAAAACATATAAATGTTCTGATCGCGATATCTTACCTAAGATCTAGATATAAAAAATCGCTTAATTAGCTGAGAAATATATTTTCTTTTAACTGACTATAGTTATCTGTGTTCTACTGTTTTACCCGTCGTGTAATATAACATTACGTTGTGAACATAAATAATGTATGGTAATTAACATAAAACTATTACTCTTACAGAAATATGCAAATCAGGCATATTTTTATGAATACAAAAATGGCACCAGGTGCATTCAAGAAGCAAAACCAACATTAATCCCATGTTACCGTATAGCCTTACCCTAATTTCCTGGGAATTGAACAATTTGAATTAGTTATCAGAAAAAAATATCATTAAAGTAAAAAAAAAATGCATGAAAATGTTTTTTATATATGCATTTTCTGGTTTACATTAAGTTGAAAAAATTCCAATCACCGAGGAATTATTTGCCAAGCTAGAACCTGAACAAAAATCAAAATTATCGCTTTAGGACCTTTATGCAAAGCTATAGTCATGAGATGGAGTCGCCAGATGAAAAACAAAATTCAAGCTCATAATCTAAACCAAGTGATGTCATTCGCCCTAGAAGCATAACTCATCGTCCCACTAATTAACCCCAGAATTATTCCTTACCTATACCACTAATCTAACCATGCCAGGTTTGTTTGAGAAATTGATGATAGTATTAAGAATATTCTTCAATATACTTGGCGACATTGCGATAGATGAATCAGAGGAGGACATAATGACAAAAAATGAAAAAAAAAATGTTCAAAGCAATAACACACATTTTCTATGATTAAATTAAACATTTGCAGTAAGTGTTTATCGTTTCAGAGAAAAGGCCATGTAAAGCATGTCAAAGCATTCTCCTTTATAATATGACAGAATACAGTACTAATTATAAAAAAAACCTCATTCAAACTCTAAATTCACGAAAAAGTCAGCTTCTCAAAACTCAAATGATTTTGAAACTACTGATTAATAGCAGTCAACTAATATAAACCCATTTTGATAAAAATAAATGTTTAGACAAATCGAAACCATTTTAGAATAGCCTTTATAAATATTTGTGGCCGTCTAATCCAAAGGAGCCGTAAATGCAGCAAACTACATTTTGCGCTGCACGTGAAAATATGTGTCAAGGTCGTAATTGGCCGAAATTGATTTTTTGACGGATTCACAATCCTTTTGCTTACTTCAAAACACCAGCTAAGTTTCACGTCAAACAAATAATCGGAAATATGAAATATATCTTTTTATTTTGAGGAAATCAACAGAATATATGGGACTTACTGATATTTGAACGCATTTATCTCAGTTATACATTTTACTCCCTGATAACCTTTGACGGACGACCATTAATAAGTTGACTTCTAGAAATCGTGTGAAGTTCATTAAGGTTTCATTTTGATCCTCGCATGTACGTAGCATGGTCTTTGCAAATATTCAAAAAAAGTGAAAATGACAAGAAGCTGCATTTACGGCTGGTTTTGGGTGGACAGTTACATTTGTTATGTGTTTAAAAACACTAACTAAAAACTATTAAATCTTCTTCATATTGCTAATTTCTGTATAGTTGGACACTTTCCAATGTTTATATCGCCACTAAATCTCTCTTGCTTTTATCGTCAATTATAACAACCACGTTAGTCACTAATTAATGTTTAATGATCTTACTAGCAGCAAGAATTGTCTTTAATTTGATATTTAAAAACACATCTTTGATAAAAATATATAGGCCTAGAATGTTTATCAATTGTTTAGGGAACAACACTATTTACATTCTACACTGAAAATAGTTAAAAATACGTTGACACCCTCGCGGCAAGTGTCCCTCAACGACCACGTGATATTCTTTTTACTGTATTTGATTGTGTAGGCAATATTATGGCATTTTTCTTACTTATCTAAACCCAAGACTCTCTTACACCTTTAAACACAAATAATGTCCCTAAAGGTACATACCCTTTCAAATTATCCGTCACAAGCAATCGAAGAGTCAAGAGGCGCTCTTACATATGTCAAGCACTTAAATCGTCCGTAACGTAATCTTTCGTTGAATCCCTCTAAGGGCATAGACAAGCTTATAGGAAATACGACATTCACACATTGAGTGATTACAAGGATGTATGACGATTGTCTATTAGAGATTTGGGGCAACTTAGAGAAATTTCAAATTCTTCAGGGTTAACTTGTGCTTCCTTTTAAGTTTGTGTCCTTTAAGGTTATATCGTTTATCGATAGATGGAAATCAATTCTACGCAAAGAGTTAAACGATTCTTAAGACGATGGTTAAACTCTATATTCCTATAGGTATTCAATTAATAGACACTTTAATGTCACGGTAAATTGCAACATGTCTCATCTATTTCAGGTCTTGGTATACCTTTTTATGTTTTAGTTACAGTACGTCAAGAGCATATATTTAAAGGAAGGGTACAGACATGTTTACATTGCTTGAAAGTTAACCTTTAGTTTGTTATGTTAGAACATTTTACACCATGAGAAAACATTAAAATGAAAATGTTTATTCCGAATGAAAATTTGACATAGTGATGAAAATGTAACACCATGAGAAAATTCTGAATGAAAATGTTACAAAAATGACGAAGTGTATCTAGGTCTTTAGTCTCGGAATGCATTACTGATGTATTTATGTTATTGGTTTCCAACTTGCTACATTGGAACAAACTATGCGAAATAAAACAATTTTGGTAAAAATAACTAGCGATGTCCTTGTAATATTTTTGTTTGGACGTTACTCTCAAATGTTGTGGACATTTCGATTGAAATTCATTAAAAAGTGAATAGACCTGAGAAATGTCTTTTATAAATAGTTATACATTTCATTTATACATTTTATGGGAACATCTATTGATTCAAACTTAATCAATAAAGCAACATTTAACTTAATTGAATTACATGAAATGGCGACTTTGTTGAGACGTCTTTTTTTTCTCTCTCTCTCTCTCTCTCTCTCTCTCTCTCTCTCTCTCTCCCTTCTCTCTCTCTCCCTCTCTCTTTCGGTTTACGGTAATTTTAAACATCTCAATCACTGAGGAAGTAGTTGCTGAACTAAAAAAGAAGATCAGAATTGATAGGTAAATGCTTTAGGACATACATACCATAATATGAAGACGCCAAATTTCAAGCTCACAATCCAAACCAAATGATGTCATTTGCTGTAAGCATAACTCGTACTAATTACCCGAGAATTAAGCTTTTCCCTCACCACAAAGTAGCCATGCCTGATTTCTTTGAGAAATTGACACTGACATTATAAGAATATTCTTTCAATATATTTGGCGACATTGTGAAAGATTAATGATAGAAGATTGTAAAATGAAAAAAAAAATATTTGAAGCAATAGCTTTCATTTGGAAGTAAGGTCGCGTAGATACCCAGTTTGTCCTTGACAGGACTTATGGCAGAATATTTGAAACTATAGAAATAGGGTTTTGTAACAACACCAAATAAAATATAAGCTTTATGAATCTTAAAGGAGAATAAGAAAAAGTATTATTTGCTTACAAAACTGAAGTTTTATTCACCCATCTCGTTATTGACATTTAGTAATGTTACTCCATCGAGAAGAGACAGAAACATAAATATTTACAATTTTTTACGAGTGCATAAAAAGTTAGAATTTCATGAAAGTTCATAATAAACACGCTGTAAGACTTATCATAAAAAAAAGAGAAAATTGAAAGAATTTTGTTGTTTTAACGGCGAGCATGATATTCATGAATTTCTTCTAACAAAACTTTGAGAAGTATTCAATCAATCGAATGGCAAGTATTATTCAAGTACTTCTAAATTGGTTAATTGAAAATATTAAACCTTAACCACTATTGATACGGCATATTGTGTTTTGATACGGGTTTCCCTTTCTGTTCATTCTTTGACACTGGTTTTAGTAAATGTCCTTTACTGTTACGACACGTGTATTCCGTTTATCATTTTAACCTCACCTTAAAATACAAACATTGTCCCAAAGGCACACAATCCATCTCTGTCCCAATCAATCGCAGAGTCAAGAGTCACTCTTACATATGCCAAGCACTTAAACATGCCTTTACGTAATCTTTCGTCGAATCCCTGTGAGGGCATAGACAAGCTTATAGGAAATACGGCATTCACACATTGAGTGATTGTCAAGGATGTAAAACGACTATTTATGAGAGACTGAGATTTGAAAACATTTTGTGTGAAATTTATATATTTCTCTTGGGTTAATTTTTTCACCCTCTGTTTCCTTTTTAAAACTTTAGGCTATGGTTAAATGCGAAAACTTTGACGGATATTTCATTATGAATACAAATACATAAAACTATACATTTCTTTATTGAGTAAATAAATTTAGTTTAAGGTTCTCAAGAGTAACATTAACAAGGAACCAAAATAAGATTTCAATGGGTAATACACATACTATTTACATAATGTCGTTGCCAATTCAAACATTCACAATTTATTCAGGTATTGCTATTTGTAATGTTAATCTGTTATCAACATGCAATCTGTTTAAAAGTTAAAAGAAAATTATTAAATATCTACATGTAGCCAACCAGATTAAGTAAATTTTATGAATATGTGTCCTGGTGTTAACTTGAAAAATTGTTTTATCAAAATCAAGTTTGACATACGTCAAGATTAGAAAAACCATACCGGTATATTTTCTGTTGATAGTCTTCAAAATATGCAGATATGTATCATATTTCCGATCATTTTCTTGAAATGATTCGTTGCTGGTGTTTTAAAGTAAGCACAAGGGTTGTGAATCTATCAAACAATCAATTTCGGCAAATTGCGACCGTAACACTTATTTTCACCTATAGCGCAAAATAAAGTTTGCTGCATTTACGGCTCGTGTGAGATGCACGGTCACATATAAGCCTAGATTTCTGTAAAGCTCTGGTTTATTTGTCACGTTCTACTCACTACCTTTTGATTGATAAGGATGATTCTGCTCACTGCTCATACTGGTATTGTTTTGTTGCTACACTATGCCACATTTTTGTAGCAAAGTCATAGTTTTATTTCAATAAACACATCACAAGCGTTAACCTTTATCTGCTCACTATGTACAATCTGAGAACTCAACATCAACATTCAAGCCTCATGTGGTTTAAATTGACGCAAATAAACCTTAATCGGGATGTAAATGCCCTATATTGCAATACTTGTCTCGATTGCCAGTTGAGACAACGTGTGGCTGTGCATATTAAATCCAATTCTCATGTAATACGTCAATGGGTGATTCCAAAGTAACGTTTGTGACCGAAAAAATGGAAAATTTCACTTTTAAATGTCCACAGAACCTAGCATAAACATTATATCAACGAGGTTGTTGTTGATAATGGTGCTCACTGTTGGGATCAAGACAT